>NNCF01126349.1:615683-654793 GCA_002313205.1 Laupala kohalensis | reverse complement strand
GTGGACTAACTGCGTTAACTAAGATTCGGAATGCGTAACACAATTTGCTTAATTGGGAATTAAGATTGTCAATGTGACAATTCCATTTGAGGTTGTCTTGAATATGGAGACCTAAGAATTTGGTATTTGTTATTTTTTTTTTTTTTTTTTTTTCAAATATTGAACCCACCACTGTCCTTGGGCTCTTGATCGGAATTAATGGGATGTTCCCTTGGTTGTTTCCGGAGAGTAACTTAGTTCACTATCCCCGACGTAGTCATATGCAGTTTGCAATGGTTTTTTTGACAAGGTTTATTTATTAATTATTATATTTATTTAAAGTTTGAAAGTCACTGTATGGTCGCCTTAATAATAGGTAACTATCATCCTCCGTGGTTTTCGTTGGTGCCAAATTAGGTGAACGGAGTATGTTTCCATCTTTCTGATATAAATTATTTTTGCACCTCTATTATTATTGTTATTATTATTATTGTTTTCTTCGCAATAATCATCTGAACAGACCTTTTCGAAGAAAACCTTTTTGACCTTTTTGACCTGAACTTCATGACCTTTATGAAGAAATTTTGAGCTTATAGTATTAATTCTGTTAAAAAGCATACGAGACAATAACCCGAATAAGCGTGAAGAAATAGTTCGGTGAAAGTAGAGCACTGCATTTATGAAGTCTTGGAATTGACGTCGTTATCTAATTTGTATCGTGATGGACCTTGCAAACATTGCCCCTTCCTGTAAGCGATTTGCTTCCAGATACGTACATTCCGTTATAATCGCACCCACCCTACGTCATTTGAGGACGAAGTTCACATGTCACAGTTTCTTTGATGTTGTAGCTCTTGTTTCATTGACATATCTTGTCGAAGCATAATATTTTATTTTTTATTGATCATTGATACGTCAAAGTAATCTTTCTGTAAATTTCTTTCGGTCGTTTCATGGTCATGGATTCACCCACAGTGACCATGAATATTGCTAGATTTTACTAAGATAGTGATTGTCTTGTTAAATGGATGAACAAAGTTGAGCCTTAGAACACGCTGATTCGCGGAAGCAGGTTTCCTTACGTTGTACAGTAGGACTAGATCTTCGTTTCATTATTTTTCCCGAGGTGAAAAGTAAAGAATGTGTTTTTAATGGAGTAAATAAATCTAATATTACTGTCTGTGATTTGTATAATTTTGTCGAAGGAACATCTCGTTTTATCTTGTATATAAGAATCTTGAAATGACATGAAGGATTTCTCATGTATTTAGAGGCTTATTTTTTAGTTGTATTTAATGTAGTGAGGATAGGAAAGTCCTGAGCTCACGAATGAGAATATTTCCGTTTTCCTGCGTGCTGAGGGATTTCCCGAACACAGTGTCACAGATTAGTAGTGTTGGAATGTGGGAAAATGGAAGATATAAATAGAGATGCTTGCGTTGGGAGATAATGACAAACTTAAATACGAGTGAAAATTTAAAACTTGTTAAGTTATATTGAGTTTAGTTGCCTCTTTATTAATATGGAATATTATTTGTAAGCGAGTAAGAATTGTATAAAAATATGGTTGTGTGTATTTTGGGGTGTTTTCTCGAGAACGACTGGAACAATTTTGATACAATTCATTATTAGACATAGTAAATATAACAGTAAATGAACTTGACATGTTCATTTACACGTAGTAAACAATTACGTTATGTATTCTTTGGAATTCAAAAAAATAAGAGGTAGATTGGGATGGAAAAGTGATCCAACATAGTCACATTTGTAGGATCCATAGATATCAGTGGTAGAGGGCAGTCCATAAATTCAGTAACAGAAATTACAATTTTTTAACATCATTTTTTAACACCTTCTGCTCCATCATAACGCATCTATAACGCTGTCTCTTATTTCTCGCCAGTACTTACGTAACTCAAATCCTACTGTCCCCGTCCCCGTGCAAAGGAGAGTTTTTGTTGCTTTTTTGGAAAACTGGGGACAAATTTTGATTCACTTATGTTTTTTTTCCTCACAGCTCTGTGTTTTCACTGAGCAATTGAGTACATGGATCACAAGACACTTTTAAGTTTAAAAAACACAATTTAAAGCAAAGCGTTTCGTAACTCCAAAACTAACATCCCTTTCCCACCTTAATGCAGTGTAATGATATCAAACCCCCTCCCCCAGGATCGACAGTATCTGGGATCGTTATAGTAGAACTCTTTAAAATTGCATTTACCATATAGTAACAGCGTGAAAACAGTTTACGGATAGTTAAACACTCATCAAAAATATGTTAATTTTGGGCACGATAGTTATTCGTAAACTTTTACCTATGTAGTATTTTTCCCTGTGAAATGTTAAAACTAGAACGGTTGTGATTATGATGCCGTGAACCCTGAAGACGCAAGTAGAGGATAACATGATCCGTTTGGCATGTGCGCAGTTATGCTAGGCTTGGCCTCTCTCCGAAACACCTTGTACCTCCCACCTGACGTTGCGTCGTGGCTCTCACAACCAAGGACATATTTGCCACCGTGGCGTTCCCTTCACCCCTCTGCCGTGCCCACGCAATAGGTCAATCTCGCATCTTCCACTGCTCAATGACACAGCCTGGAGGGTGGGATCAGAATCAAGAAAAAATATTCATACGAACAAAAATACCACTCATAGTTTATCTAATGGTAATGTGGTATGTCGAACATTGTCGTATCAAAAATAATGCCAGACAGTTAACATTTTCAAACATTCTGTGACTGCATTCAAGTATTTATGTTGACAATGGCAGTCTAATCATCTGCGTACAAAATAAAATAACATTGATTGCTTGAAAATGGTTGTCTAGCAAGTGATTAATGAAACTGTGTTGTCAGTAAGACGCCTGCAGTGCAATACAACTGCGTGCGTTGTTGCTGTGCATATTCAGTCCACTATCTTGTGCTTAAGATTGTTTGGTACTTGGTTACTTGGTATTTTGAGAAGATAATAAGTATTATAGAATAAAGAAGATAAAAAAAGATTGTTTTATACAAATTTGAAGAGTCCGGGAAGATATGACATTAACAGCTGGGTCGCTGTAGTGATATATGGGTGCAAATTTAAATACTATGAGTCACTAAGAGGTAATTGTCTCAAATTCAAGGTACTGGTGTGTTGTGACAGCTATGTATGGCTTGTAAGTGAAAAAGCGCCATTAAACTTTTCAGTAAGATCTTATAAATAAAGAAATCTATATAGTTTAAGAATTTTTCACGGAACGGTACTAAAATAGGGAATACTCATCTATTTACCAAGGTCTTCTGTAGCCAGCACCACTTTGGATAATTGTCTGTATATAAAGAGTAAATGAGCGCCCTATCTTGGATCCCGGAACTGTGAGTTTCCTAGTACTCTCGGGACCTACGATACTGGGTGCATATGAAAATATTTGCACCCCGATGGAAGAGAACGTAGGTATGGATGAACAGGACAGTGACACAGGCACAGAGGTAACGCCAAGGTGTAGAAGAGGGCAAAAAGGTAATAGGTTAAAGAATGCTACAACAACATTTTTCAGTGCAAGAATGACGAGAAATTGAAAAAGATAGGAGGTGTACTACAGAGGGTGAGCAAAAACCTATACTTAATGTTAGATAATGCTTTATTCCTGGGAGGGGGGGGGAAATTGAGAGAATATGGAAAGAGTATGCAGCAGAGATCAATGCACTCTAGACACGATTAATGGTTGGCTTATCAAAACTGGTATCCAAAACGATGGAGCGATTAGAGGGAGTGATAATAGGGAGAACTGGTGGCTTAACCGACGTCATTTCGGAGCATATGAAAGAACAATTAGGAAATATGGAGAAAAGAATCACCTATAAGCTGCGTGAAGAGAAGACTGAATGGGGAGTTGGTGATGAATTAGAAGATATCACAAAGGAGGTGGGCCGCATCGTAGTAACGAAGTTGGATAAGCAATGTGAGCATTTGGGAGATGTTTCGGAACAGAGGCATACCTATGCAGATGCGAGGTGGAAGAAACGAGAAAAAGTCTGAGACTCGTGTAGTAATAGTGGAAAGGAAAAATGGGTAGGCGAAATTTAATTTACATGAGACTTTGAAGACACGCTTGGAACATGCTCAGACCCATGTGCATATTGAACAGATGCGGAGTACACGGGGAGAAAATATGGTTTTGGTTGTTGAGAACACAGCAGAGTTCGAGAAACACAGCAGGGTTTTTCTCCGGTTTTCCTTCGGGTAGAGGCGGATTTCTTATACAGGTTCTCCAGGCTTTGTCTAGGGTCGTGTTTATTGTAACAATAAATCGTGAATTTAGTGTTATTTCAATTCTTATGATTTTTAAACACTATACTCAGAATAATCTATAGTTCGAAAATAACTTGTACATGTAAAATAAATTTTTTGAGTTAAATTAAAAACATATAGACATTCTATTAGTATTATAACTCTCAGCTAACTTTTTACCTTATCTAGGAATTGTTGCTGAAATTTTTGAATCCGCCTCTGCCTTCGGGCCCTTGATCGGAATTGATGGGATGGTCCCTTGTTTGCTTCCGGAGAGTAAATTAGTTTATTGTCCTCCATGTGGTCATACGCAGTTTGTACTGCTTTTTTGACAGTAAATTTATTATTATTATTACATTTTATTCCTTAATGAAGTTTCTGGTCGTTTTTAGCAATGTTTTGGAAAACACTAATTACTCATTATATTTTGCGTGTAAAAAGTTTGAAAATGTTACAAATACATTCGCTGAATAAAAATTATATTTGGCGGTTTTAGCTTATTTTATAAAAATAATGAAAAAGCATGAGCATGATTCTTAAAAATATCAGTTTTTTTAAACCTTCTGGGTTTTAAAAGATATCAAACATTCTTATTTCTAATTTTTTTCACTTGTGTGAAAAAAGAACATGGCAAATCCAATGGTGTTAGTAGGGGCTCTGTAATAAAAAAAATCGATAGTAGTACGGGACAAAATTACCTCCGACTATTTTTCAACAATTTGGTGACACGTGCTTAACGTAATACAGTCGAAAACTGTTCGAGCGATATCAGCGATACTGAAGGAATTGAATTAGTAACGTGAGGGTGAGGTAGATAAAAAGAAAAGACAGAAAAGCAACCATTGGGTCACGAAAGTTTCAAATCACTGAAGGTCTCTTGCATTACATGTTATTATATACTATGAATAACTTAATTTTATGCTACTGCAAAAGTTAGATTCATGCCATTAATAAACTACAGTGTAGTGCTCATTGGTCTCCTCAATGAACATGCTCTCAAACATTTGGGGCAGGATTCGCATATCAATCTAGGTGAACTGGAAAAGGGGACTTGACTCTGAGGCGACCTCAAGAGAACTTACTCATTTCAGTAATTCTTTATGCATGCGAGTTAGTAAGAAAATTACGAGAATCGACTAAAATTTAATGTGGACAAGTGCATGTACTAGTCTACGTACATACAATGTTCTCTGTTTTATCAAAATAATTATTTTATTTGGATATAAACTGTATTTAATAACGACCCCATTGACACTACTACTCGTGTTTCACAATCTTCTAATCACTTCTCTTCGTGCGATTCGCAGCTGTTCGTTAACCAAACTCCACCGCAGTGGTCACGCGCGCGAGGACCAGACGGGAAGCAGTCATACATTGCCGTCGCCGTGCGTTCCCAGGCGTGAAGTCTTGAATTCAAATTTTTATTTTACTGTAGGTAATCCTAAATAGAAACTCGGGTTGTTTTTTGGAGGAGCTTAGCGACTGAAAACTGTTTTGCACCTCTTATGATAGAAAATATTGCCTTTTATTGTTTGTTTAATTTTTAAAGGTGGCGTATTATTTTCGATGTTGCAAAATGGTTCGATAACGGATTCAGCACTTTGCATTGCTTTTTTCTGTTTCTTTCTATTTTGCTATGAATAGATAAAAATTTACTTAGGAATTAATATGAATATTTAATTGTTTGTATCATACCTCTGGAATTGTATTATTGCAAGTGAAGAATAAGTGAATAAGTGTGTCACCCGTGTTAGTATGAGAAGATGCCAAAAAAACTCTTACAATGTCACTTTACCCAGTATTGTTTATTTAAAAACTTAAAGTTTATGCTATTTGATCCCCTCAGTTGGGACAACGCATTGAATTGTTCTTTCTCACACCTTTGTAAACTTCTAAGCTGTTACTACATTAGTAGATCATGAAAGAGCTAGAATTATATGTAGCCGCAGTGATATATAATGACTGTAACATCAGCAGCAAGGTGTAAATGGCGACAACCTAGGACCCTTGGTTTTCGTTTGATATATTTAAGCGTTTTCTCGGCTAAATTTACGCACCTTTTCTTGTTGTCGATAGAATACGAGACTATTATTGAATATTTATAGCGGTGTCCTCTCTGCGCGCGTCGTCTTTTCCATTTAAACAGCGCGTGTAATTCGGATGGCTCATGGTACAAGCCACCATCGGACTTGCGTGGGACACCGACTGCATTTGCCGATACAGAGACGAGAGGCAAGATAGCTTTATATGATTCCGATTGCCACTTTGTCTCCATTCAATCTTTTTTGTTTCAAGACAAAGATTCGCCGTTTTCAGCATCTTTCGCCCCGATGACAGTTCAAGGTTCAGAAGTAAATGTTAACATTAAAGACTTAAGAAACTTGACTGGAAATTTTCAAGTTATATTTGAAGCATAAGAAATATATTTTTTTTAACCTCTCAGGTCATCTTTAACTTTCTAGGCACTTATACTCGTCTCAGTTTTGTCCGTCTCTTTCATAGATTATCTGACTAAAAGAAGTTGAATAGTGTTCAGGAGTTTTTCTTGCCAATTTCGTGCGTTATGTAAAATGGTTCTAGAGGGCTTACACTATAAAATAAATTATTATAAATATACATTTATAATAATAAATTTATAAAATTATAACTTTATCTGACTTTTGGATTGTTTTGCAATTCGGGCTCTAATAGCATTAAATTGATTGTGCTGTTAATGTATGTCATTGTGTGTTCTATCTATACATACGAGTATAAAAGAAAATACGCACTGACTGACTGACTGACTAAACACGAAATCTCGGAAACTACATAGCTTAGAAACGTGAAATTTGGCAGATAGGCTCCTCTTAAGGTGTAGACATCCGCTAAGAAAGGGTTTTACGAAAATCCGCCCCTAACGGGCTGAATGGGGGATGGAAGGTTTTATGTGTGTGTCCCACCATAACTCTAAGAGTGCCTGGAGCAATTTCAACTAAACTTGATACACAGATGACTGACTATATGGCAACAAGCACTATGGGGGTAAGACATCCTTGCACCCCGAGATAGGGGGTGAGAAGGGGATGAAATGGAAAAAAAACTCAGATTCGAATCCATACTTCCCGGCGCCGTTGAGATGGATAAGAGTGTACTTGATGCTTTGTAAGTTGACAATCAGTCCATATTGCAGATAATATACCTCTAGTATCCCTGGGGTAGGGGCTGGAATGAAGGGCAGGTAAACATAATACAAAATGGCCGATATTGGTGTTGAATAAATCATTTTGGGACCGGTGAAGTGAAGTGACACCCTCATTGCCAGATAAGTACATGATCATCTTCTATAAAGAAGAAACACCCTTTGTATTGGGGGTGAGGAGTGAAATGTAAAATAATCGAAAGTGACCGATATTAGTGTTGAGATCGCAGTTTTCGGGCTGCTGAAATTAGTAGTGACTTTCTCGAAGACGTCAAAGGTCATAATCAACCCGTATAAGCTCTAGCACCCCTAGGGAAGGGGACGACATCAAAATAATATCGAACATGACATACCAGTAACGAGTCCATAATTTTCGGCGTCGTTGAGTCGATAGTGAAATTCCGATATCGTGTAAGTCTGAACTCAGCCCTCGTGAAACAAACACCACCAGCACCGCTTGGGTGGGGGTGGAAATGGGTTTATGTATAAAAATAATTGAAAACGAATATTGAAATAAATTAAAAAAAGCATCGGAAAATCGGTTTTAGGGTTGGCGAGATATTTCAACTAACAATGCCATTATGTTCAAGATGAGATCACATGGGAGCACTGCATTCTTAGAGCTGGGGGCGGAAAGGGTGTGACGTAAAAATAACGCAAAAAGACCGAGTGTGTATTTGTGTCGAGTCCATGGGAATTGTGTTTTCTTAGATGAATAATCGTATTTTCAATGACATTATGTACCCTTCAGACCACATGAGGTGAACGGCGCCCCTGGAGGTGGGAGTTTGGAAGAGCGTGACACAAAAGCTTATCAAAAATGTTCACTAAGAGAGGACTTTACAAACATTCATCCTAACGGGGAAATCAGTGTTTTCTATTTTTTTTTAAATTACATAAGTGAAAATAAGGGATTGATGGTAAACACCAATGCTATCAAACCTGCGACATTAATGGATAATATTCTCAGTGGATATCAATAAGGATATGAGAAAAAATAAAATTGGAGACATATTACAGATTTTACGCGAGCGAAGCTGAGTGTACTAGGCTAGTTATATTATAAAATTATCTACTTTAAGACCTTTTCAGAGATTTAATTTCACTCACAACGTTTCGTCACTTGTTCACGACTTCACCGAGTGATAGTACATAAATATTACAATATCCTAGTAACACGCGATGAATGAAATGGTATAATATTTAACAAAATAAAAATGCCATTGGAAACAGCAAAAAAGTGTGTGCAAGGTACATAAATTTCACAGAAATGGAATTGAATATTAATATTTTAGAGCGAAAAACTCAAAACTGTGTTGGATTAATTCTTCGCGAACCGAGAAAAACCGGTCGTATTTCGTTTAACTTTAAAAATTCATACCTCAGAAACTAAGGAACAAAATCCTATGAAATTTTGGAAATTATCTTTGATTCATAGAATGAATAACCACTTAACATTTCATTAAAATATGTTATGGTTGCCTACATCATTGGATGATTTGACGTGGAATGACCCTAGTGGATTTCACACCCTTTGGGGTTTACAATTTCTAAGACAGTGTAACAATTTTTATCACTATACACATTTCACTATGTCAAATCATTTACAGGAATTTTTTCTCAATATGATATGTATTTGTCTTTTTGGTCTGTTAAGTTAAATCGAATAACTTCAGGGGTTTATTTATTTTTTGTGAATATCTTGTAGTAAATTTTGGAATAAAAATTATTTTATTGAATAAACACTATGGATGTGAGTACCCAAGGATTAGTTAGATGTGAGATCCAAGTTCAGGGGAAACAAGGTATTTCGCCAGTCTTATGGATTTTCACAATCAAGTGTTGGGATATTTCATCATTTTTTTCTATTCTAAATAATTATTCTAATAATTATATCACATATAATCAAAATCCATACGGTACATTTAACACAGTTACTGATTTAAGTAAAAGCGAGTAAATTGGAGAGAAGATCGTGCTATTGCTTTTTATAAGAATCCCACTCGATCGACATATACAGAAGGCTGTGTCCTATTTTCTCTTTTTGTTGATCTCGCAATATAGGAACATTATTTTTCCACGTACATGTTTTCTTTCTGTCAAACTTTTTTATCGTATGTTTTCAAATGAATGGAATTTGTTTTGAATTGTACATGTTGGTAACGTGTTAAAGATGCAAATGTATTAAAGATAGAGGAAATGGAGGAAACGAGTGAAAGTAAGTGTGAGAGAAAATGTGTTAAGATGTGTTAAAAAGATAAAACATTCATGTTTACGTCGTAGTAGTTGACCTTATCTTGTATAATAAAATTACAAGAAAAAAATCTGTAAACTGTCATTTTGTTACAATGTATTTTTGAAATAGTGTCATAGTTTTAATTATTTTTTATACGTCTAGAGAGACTAACATTTACAATTTGGAAATTGTGGAAATATTATTCATTCTAATACATTGAATTTTGTATGACCTTATTGTGAAGTATAAGCATACCTTTTCGACAGCGGCGGGAGCGTCTTCGCTTCCACGTTCCCGCTGAGCGGTAGGGCGTGGGTTCAAACCGGTTCAAACCGGTTCAAACCCTGCTTGACCGAACTACGTGAGGTTTTCAGCCGGGGTTTCCCTCACCTACTCCAGACAAATGTCGGTTCGGCACCATAAGTTCCTTGGCAACCCAACATCTCTCCTTCCGAATTCCCTTACCCAAGTCCAACAGTTAGGTGGAAGAGCAGGCCTCATGGTCTGAACCTCGCCAAGAGGCATAAAATAAATAAGTTAAATAAATATCTTACACTTATTTTGAGTTTATTGAGAAGCGGAGTTTTCGTGCATTTTAGATTACTTTACTTGGTTAATGGGAGGTTCTTATTTGTCAATGAGGCATCAAGCACTTACAGGACTCGCCACTGTTTCGTATTCAAATTGTTTGGTTAGATATTGGTATTCAAACCTCGTACATCGTTCCTCGTGCTTCCCATATGTACGAAGATTTTAGCATACAAACTGCCATGAAGAGAAAACAAGTTAAAAAGGTATACTTTCAACTATTACTGATCTGAAGTTTCTATAAATTAAAAACCCTTCTGAGGATTGACATCATAATGCTTCACCAAAACTCGCGACTATTCTGTGCTGAATTGCGTTAGAACTTGTGTGTTCAATAAAAAGTCTGCATAATTTAATGACAATGGAACGTTTTACTGTAAGCTAGGTTTCAAATATGAGCGTTCTTGTTGGTTTTTCCGCTTCTTTTTGTATAAAAAATGTTTTGTTCATTGATATTTGTTTTGTTCCAGGTGAGATGTCAGCCAATGACGGCGACAAGGATGTCCTCATCGGCGTCATCAATGAAGGAACGAGTACTGCTTCGTTCTCTGTAAGTTACCTGTAATTTCTTGGAAGTAATTTGAAAGTCAAGTTTCATTTTAATTAATTTTTTTTAACTGAAGCCATTTTACGTAGACTCACAAGTCCCAAGAAATGTATTTGTGAATACTTAGGAAACAACTATCGGAAAAGAACTTTGAATCGAGAACTCTTTTGACATTTATCTGTTTACTGGGCAATGTCTAAACCTTTCAATAGTTGCTATGGGTGTTAGCGTGTCTCATTGACTGACCATTCAACATAAATTCGCCAGAAAAACTCAAAAACTTGAAATAAAATGTTCTTCTCTGATTAGATTGTACGTAATTTGTAAAACCTCAAACAGATTGCACGGTGACCGGGTGACTTCGATGAAGATTCGCCTTGAAACGAAATTGCCGATTGCGACCCTGACTACTGAGGCGAAGAGGTGCCTCAAAGAATGGAGATAGCTGCGTAGTCTCAAATGGACGAAGAAAATATACACAAGAGACAGTCGCCATGCGCGCCATTAACGTGATTCTGCCATCTCAAATTGCTCTCATGTATCCTGATGGACGTCCGAGATAACTGAACTCAAGAACATGTTTTCAACGCAAAAGCCAGCTGCAATAATGGACTGGTATTTTCCAAGAACGAGAAATATAGAGTTGTAAGACAGGAGGATATTGGAAGAAACTGGTCAAGAGTTTTCAAAATGGTTTCAAAAATATCATCCCGAAACATATGTTATGTTTGTCAGGAAAAATGATAATATCCGTTCTTGGGTGAAGAAATAGCTAGGTAATACATGATCGACTCTTGGCATGAAAGAGACCCTGGTCACTGACATGGATATCCTTAAGTCATCGTGGGTGAAATACAATTGTAGAAAAATCATCTGCCGGTTGAAAAACATCGACGAGATCCAACCTACGTGTCCAATCTGGTGTCCATGTGATACAGCCGAGTGTGTATCTCTTTGATAAAAAAAATACAAACCACGAGAAACATGTACGCGCAAATACAAAGATGGCGTGTGGTAAAGATATGTCGACGTATCTGACGGTCTATTGTACGTACCATTGAAGTAACTTATTAAACTTTTATTGAAGAGACGTAACGACAAGTTACGTATTTCTTTCTTCCAAATACTATGAGGACACTGCAGCTTCAAGTCATATTCGTTTGAGTTAGAAAGATCTGACGAAGTGAATTTGATTTTTGCTGTCATGAAAAAGATGACTCATTGCATGAAATATTTACTCCCTGTAGGGAAAAAGACATGTAGGGAAGACGTGTGGAGGATTTTGAAAGAAACTTCTAGAGCATTTTTCGAGAATCTTTTAACTGTATGGACATTTTAACTGTTTATCTTTACCAACCGAAATTCATCGTTTAAAATTTCGCGGACCCCGAAGTGATTTTACATGAAAACGTTTGGCAAGTAATGGACTCTTTAATTTCTATTTTTTACAATGATATGTACCAATTTAACATATAAAATTAAAATACTTCTTTAAAGAAGTATTTAGATTTATTAATTTTTTAATCAAATATATGTATTCAAATGATGCGACAGTATCATTAGAGGTTTAATATGTACCTTGTCAATGTGTTCAATACCTGATTGTACATAAATGACACCAGAGAAATGTTGGGTTTTTTTACTTGTTTCCTGTTACTTTAATATGAATCGAAAAATATGAACATTTTAATATTTACGCCGAAACGAGCTAGTTTCTTCAACAGAAGTTCAAATATTGCTTCTTGGTCCGCAAAACAACAAGAGTCGTCCACGGAGCACCGATCGGCTGTTACTGTTTTTGAGGATGTTTTATTAATGTGGTCCCTGATATGAAGAGTGGAGCGCTTTGAAAAATTATTTATTTAAGTTTGTGCTATCAGGCTGTCTCTCCGCCAAGTTATTTCTGGCGATGGTTCCCATGCTGCACTCGCAAAGAATGGAGGATATGGTTAATGTAGGTGAACAAAGTTGGGATTCCGATTTAACCCGGTACCCGAAATGTGTTATCCCTTCTCCTAAAATGTGAAAAACGAAGACTTGGGGGGGTCATTCTATGTCAAGTGGACCAAACCCTTTTTAGGTACCATTTTTAATCTTCATCAAATTTTGTGCATATGTAATACAATCATTCAAATGATATTGTGTATGCGTATGCACTACCCATCAAAACATCAAATTAATGCTTGCAGCTAGTCCAATCAAAGAAGACTACAAATACCTTATTGGTAAGGTTGTTTGCAGCCTAGATTCAAAATATTGTATGCTTCAGCGTTGCAAAGAATGTCCTGGAATAGAAGAGCTCATTGAGTTTTTGCAAAATTGTTTTAATGAAAATGATCCTGACGATTTAGTTGAATATAAACAATGGGTGCACACCGATCGGGATACCTTGGATTCAAAGCAAGATAGTTGAAGATTTTATTCAATTATTGGTTAGCAAAATTTTAAAACTTTGTTCTCATCATTATATTACCAAACATCAAAGCTGTCATCTAAAATCAACAAAAGAAAGCTTGAAGTCTGGTGAATTAATTGTTTTAATGGATTTTGCCGAAAATTATGCCTTTATTGTACAGGATGCAGTTCAAGGTTTCCATTGGGATAACAGTCAAGCTACGCTGCATCCTTTTGTAGTGTACTACAAGAAGATGGACAAAAGTTTCTGGTCCTTCTTCTGCAAAGCATCAGTTTCTGCGTAATCAGCGATTGTCTGCAGCATGACACAGTTGCTGTGCATGCATTTTTAACAAAGCTAATCGAAAATATGAAGAATTTTATTGAAGAAATAACACACATACACTACTTTAGTGATGGTTCTGCAGCACAGTACAAAAATTACAAGAATTTCATAAATTTGTGCCATCAACAATACGATTTTAATTGCAGTGCTGAGTGGAACTTTTTTGGCACATGCCATGGCAAATCACCCTGTGACCGAATTTGTGGAACTGTAAAGCGATTAGCATTTCGAGCAAGTCTTCAGCGCCCTATTGATAGCCAAATTTTGACGCAAAAGCATTTGTTTGAATATTGTGAACGGCATGTGAATGGAATTAAGTTCTATTATATTTCTAAAGAAGAAATTGATGCAGTTCGAACGTGGCAAAAAGAAAGATTCAAGGACGGCCATACAATAGCTGGCACAAGACAACATCACCATTTTGTGCCTATTAATATTGCTCAAGTTCGTGTATGCAGAGTTTCCAACGATGAAGCATCGTCATATGTAGCTTCTTTGAACCCATTTGCCACAATGCATTTTTCAACCTTATCAGTTGCCAACCTTCAACCTGGACAATATGTTGCCTGTATTTATGATAAGAATTGGTGGATTGGCAACATCTGTGAAATTTCACTTGAAGAGCATGATGCCTTGGTTAACTTCATGCATCCACATGGAATTGCCCATTCTTTTTATTGGCCCTCTAAAAGAGACACTTGTTGGATATCGGAACAACATATTTTAGCCAACATTCCCGCTCCTGCAGCTTCAGCAATGGGCAAACATTACAGTCTAGAAGAAGCCCTAACACTGGACATTAATAATAAATTTCAATTGATTATGAAGCAATAACTGCTCATATTATTCTACCTATTGAACAATGCATCACTCTGGCTTGGGATCCATAAATTTCTGAAAGTGAAATTTTGCATAACATGGTTTCAAGCATGAGTCTACACCTACACAAAATTTCAATTAGAATGAAGATGGTGCCCAAAATTTTTTTTCCAGATTTGGTCCACTTGACATGGAATGACCCTTGGGTAAGTTTGATCAGGTTCAATAAGTAAATTTCTTTGCGCAGATTTTATTCACTTTCGCATCCGGTTGGGTATCGTGCAGTCTTTCAGCGTGTTATCTCAATATTAATTCAGTACCACCCTCCGAGTGATCACATGAAGCAGTAGTTTTCTATTGGACGTCGTTTTTGTACTATTTCCAGTTCTTGCTTTCTCGTATTACATTTTTACGCTCATTTAAACAAGAAACTAAAAGTGAAATTTGAATTGTCATGTGAAATACTATGGATAAGTCAATGATTCGTCAGTAAATCATTTCTTCCAATTTGTCTTAACGACCCGTTACGGATAGCTCTCCACCACATGCTGACTGTGGCGGCGATTTGGGGGGCGTGGTGGGGGCAGCCCTCCCCCACACACTTTTTTAAGGAAAGACAAAAATTTAATTTTAACCGTCTAAAACTGGGAATTATAAAAATAATTGCACCATTCCAGATGTGAATCACCAGTTCTTTCCTTTGATTTATTTCATTATTTAGATCATACTTTTATTGTGACTGACTTCAGTCTCCTTGTCTATATAGCATTTGCAATACAAGGAACTATAAACTAGATTCGTCCCTGGTCGCCGCACATCTTATCCGCACTGGGCGTTGTCCGCGAAAAGGCATCGAATATCTCCTGTCATGCGTAAAGTTTCTTTTGTTCCCCCCATTGTATGTACATATTCTTCAAACACTTTGTACGCTTTTTCCGTCGCAATGTAGCATTCTTTATCATTCATGTCTATGACTTCAGTTGTGATGAAATCTTTAATGAAACGTGCTCTTTCCTAGGCATATATAGGACAATCCCACAGAAGGTGATCAGGTGTTTCTTCATCTAGGTTGCAAGCACATTCATCATCTTCTCGTATTCCAAAGCGCCGTAAATATTGTAGAAAATCACCATGACCAGTTAAAAATTGCATCAGCACCTTCGACGGACTGAACCGCTTCTTATTCCCCTGTACAAACCGCTTTTTGTACCCTCTTAATATAACTATAGGTTACCTGGTCCTTTAGACTTACGTTCCAGCGAGTCTGCCATGCCTGTATTAAGTTGTATGTCAATTTTCTTCTAGCTGCCTTACCTGTAGTACACAGTATCTCTTCATTAACCTGTGTCGTCCCCCTCTGCTTCAATATTGTAACACAACTAAACCAACAGTGGTCTGAGGGAGCTCGGGTAATTCGAGCACCACTACAGGGAAAACTAGTTTCAATAAAACACAGGATAAAAATATAATTGGTTTAATTGGTAATTTTGCCGGCTAACTACTCTTCTCTCAGGGAATTTTACATTTTAACATTGGGTGCGAACATAAGTGAGCCTCACATACAAGGTTCCTTGTTAATTCGGAAACGCTCATTAAAAAAAAAAAATTGACTTAAATTTACTTATAATCTAATATTCATCATGCACTCACACAAAACGTACCCCCAAAATTCACACGGAAACACACATAAAACTAACATGACTATTTCTCTGAAAACTTGAGAATGTTAATTAACAACCAGTCAAACAAACAAAAAATTATTGATTGAATTTTTAAAAAAAGAATACATAATTGCTCATTATTCTTAAGGCCTTTGTTATTTACACAAATACAAGAGTCCTGAGCGTAGGCCATTTCAGTTCTAGTTCGAAGCACTTGTTACGATCGCTGCCATTTAGTTGTTTTAACTACAGGGAGCCCCAGCTTCCACAGGTTACCTTAATGATTTGATGATAAGATGACTCAGATTCTAAGCAACTGAGAAGGCGAGAATGCCCTGATTCAGCCTCAGCTTGATGGATTGCGTCCTTTCAAATCACCTGTAGCCATCGCCACCAGTCTGCTTTGACGGACGTAGTAGAACCAGC
Organism: Laupala kohalensis; assembly: GCA_002313205.1. NCBI lineage: Eukaryota > Metazoa > Arthropoda > Insecta > Orthoptera > Trigonidiidae > Laupala > Laupala kohalensis. Next base: position 638,347 of record NNCF01126349.1, on the reverse strand, counting down.
CATGGACCCCTCGTACGGAAGTTCCGCTCCACCGTCACCGTCTTGTTCATCCACAAACGAGAGTTTATTCACCGTATTGTAATGCGATTCCCTAATATCGGCGATCGCTACTCGTTACAACAACGGAAGTAGTCGGTTCTCCAACTTGTTCTCGAAACAAACATCTTTAAACTCGAGTCTGCGCAAGTACTGCATAACTCGGACTGCAATTAAATTAGTGATCAAAACTAATTTAATCGAAACTTTACGATTGATAATCGAAACATGATCTCGGACTGACTCTCAGAATCTATCTCAGAAAAGAATCTTTGAATCACGAACAAATTCGTAATGAAACTCAGAATCTCCGAATGAAAATATCTGAATGAGTAAAACTCTGGAATCTGAAGCGAATGAAAAGCGAATGAGTACGAAAATGTGTCGAAAAAAGTACGAATCCGTCTTGGAGCCTCTCGGCGTCGTATTTTATCAAATCATCTCCCACTCGGTCCACCCGAAGTTAAGTCACGTGACACAGTTTTCGAAACCCATGTGACTATTTTTCACGAGTAACAACAAATTCTCCCTCCATTCGTAGTTATCAAGATTGGTTGAACTTACAACGACAAATACATGTTTCTAACCAATCAGAACGTTCGATGTTGGCGAGCCCTAAAGCCCCCCCAAAAAAAACGTTCCTCTCCATGAAAGTTTCCCACTTCAACGGTTCCATCTAGTTCAACCGACTTTTCCATAATTTTGAATCTAACGCTTTTCGAGAATAACAACACAGTAAATTTAGAAGGTTCTCGAACCTTTAACAGTCATTCTTTATTATTTCGGAACATCTTTTCCCACGCATCTGCGACGCTCCTAGCCCCTAGTCGGTACTAGTGATCGCTGCCGCCTCATAAACAATTACCAAGCCCTTTTTCCAACGAGAACGCCAAATATATTCACCCCCACGTTTTCCGCGGTCTACCGCCGAACCATTCTTCTCTTTAAACTTTTAAAGGGAGGCTTCCTCACTCCCCATCCCCCAAACATGTGCTCAGCAAAAATTCCTAGATAAGATAAAGAGTGAGCTACGAGTTTTAATACTAATAGAATGTCAATATGTGTGTAATTTAACACAAAAAATTTATTCTACATGTACAAATTATTATCGAACTATAGATTATTCTGAGTATGGTGTTTAAAATCAAAAGAATTGAAATAACACTAAATTCACGATTTATTGTTACAATAAACACGCCCCTATACAAAGCCTAGAGAACCTGCATAAGAAATCCGCCTCTACCCGAAGGAAAAGCGGAGCAAAACCCGGGCCAGGATGGGGCTACAGAATTAATGTACACAACCGTGCCAAAGTTGAGTACACATAAAACTAAATTAATATGAATCATAAGACACAACAATTATGCAAGAAAATAGTGTTTGAAATTGTTATCAGTTATTTAAAAAGTTCTCCAGCAATGGCGTGATAAAGTACAAGACGAATTTAACTTTTATTAAAATCAATAAATTCTTTTACATTGTAGAAGCACTGGTACAGGAGGTAGTTTTTAATCGCGGATTTGAAGAGATTCAATTTCATAATATCTTTTATATTTTTGGGGAGGGAATTATATAGAACGATTCCCGAATGATATGGTCCTTTTTGGCAAAGAATGGTTGACACTCTAGGACGATGAAAATTATTACTATTGTGAGTATTGTGTTCGTTAACAAGACCGTTTCGTATGAAACAAGGGTTTTGCAAGGTAATGCGTTTGGGTTTTTGCGTGTCTGATTACATATCTGCAGTCTAATGTTTAAAAAATCGAAATTGCGAAATCAAGATAATATAACGAATATTTGGAATGATTTGAAAATATTTTTGAAGGAAATTCTGCCAATTGTTTTTTTTTTAGTCTGATAACAACCCGACTGTCAAGTTTCGATAATTCATTATTGCAGATCTAATGTATCGGTTCAAAAAAATTAATTTCTTAAAATTATTTTTTTATTTGAGAATCTTAGAAAAAAAACATAGTTGAGCAGAAAAGTCTTATCTGTTAATTAAAAGTAGTTTAACTTGAAGTTAATTTCTAAAACCATTGAGTTTAATTAACGTCCGTTACATTTACCTGTTAACTTAAGTCGTTTAATTATTTTTAAGCATTGTTTATAAGTTAGCATGATCAGAAATTTGTCCTATCTCGCATCGTCTGAATGGACGATCTGCTATTGCTCAAGGCCATCTGGGGTGCTCGCTCTGTTCAATAAATGCCCGTTAATACTTGATATACTTTTACATCGATTAATGACTAGATTCAGTGCGACTCAATACCTCTAGAGTCTGAAATTTCCACGATGTGTGTCGTCGAAAGGGCGTGGAATTGGAAATCAGCAATCTCAAGAACCTCAAGGTTATTGGTCTCAAGAGCATATAGAAGAACATCGGGTGACTCAGCAACATGGGGGAAAGGCTTAATTAAATGTGATACGCGCCACGGCCTTGTAATTAAGGTTATTCTGGGATCTGGGATTCCGATTCGCAAATGCTATACAAAAAATAAAAAGTTTGACATTTGGCGGTTCCTCTTTCCCACCTCTTGCTCCTACCCTCGGACTTTTCGACTTAACTGAATTCAAAGTCTATTGAGTGAACGAACCCGAATAGAAAGAAAAATTACTCGTATTTAGTTGACGATCTTGATGTACTTGCGTTCAGTGTTGTATTTTTTTTACAATGTAACTTAACTCCATATTAAGTACAGGAAAATGTTATAGGCAGTGGCGTAACTATACCTACCGGGAGCCCATGTCACGGTTACATTGGGGACCCCAGCTAAAAATTTGTTGACAAGCTTTTTTAAATTGACCATTAATTATTAAGGATGTTTTACAAATAAGTTAGTGCATTAATATACCTAACATGTGCCACCACTTTACATTCAAACTTTTTACTGTCATTTTAGAAACGCAGTTAAAATATGACGCGGCGGATTATCGTAACAAATGCGTCAAGAACTTCGTCAAAATTTGGCCAGACCAGCGGTAATTACGCTACTGGTAATAGGATCGTTAGCGGCTTCCACCAGAAAATATATTTTGCGCGGTAAATGTTTATCCTTCGCAGATAAAAAATTTAATATGTTCATGAAGGGGATCATGCAATTTATGCAAGATCATCTTGGATCAGAAACATATTATCTTGCTATGTCAAATACAATCAATTTTTTGAATCCGCCTCTGCCTTAGGGCCCTTGATCGGAATTGATGGGATGGTCCCTTGCTTGCTTCCGGAGAGTAAATTAGTTTTTTTTTCCCTCCACGTGGTCATACGCAGTTTGTACTGTTTTTTGACAATAAATTTATTTATTTAGAACAATACACAAGAAATACAATAAATATTGCTTATGTTTTTATTTGCCTTCGTTTCTCAGACAACTCTTGCTCTACTACACTAAAAAGGGTTCTAATGACTTAGACATTGGTGAGCCCTTAAGCCCAATTTAAAAAAAAATACTACACTAAAGCTGTATTACCATAAATTTGTGTGTGCTTGACTAACAATATAATAATTGACTATTTAACTGATCCAAAGTGTGACAAATAGGATGAAATTTTATCTCCATTAATATAGGACCTAACTAAAAAAACTTTTAAAAAATGCTAAAAGGTGAATATCATAAATAAATAAATGAACTTCATTGTAAAAAAGAAGTTACAAACTGCATATGACCACCCATCAAGGGCAGATTTAACATTTCAACACACTTTTAACAAAAAAGTAGTTTGGTACGTGTTATAATATTAACATAAAACCAACCAATTTTTATTTAAAGTAATTTAATTTTTATAAAAAGTAATTTAATTTTTATTTAATAAGAAAGTAATTTTACAAGTATGTATTATTATCAAACTATAGATTTTTCACAAAATATTGATGATAAATCATAACTATCAACTAACTGAAATAACTAATTTTATATTAACTGAATTTGAGATTTATTATTTCTGTAGATGCCACCCCTAGGCAAGAGCCTAGCAAGTCTGAATAAAAAATCCCCGAAGAAAAACCGGGGGCCAGGATGGGCCATATTATAGTTAACTATTATTTTAAGTATGAAAAATTACACAATTGAATTTTGTTCAGTTGTAATTTTATAATTTCAACAAAAGTAAATTTTTAATGAAATATTGTTTAACACAAATGTCCTAGAAATAATGTGGTTGATCATGACATATCTGTCATGACTCATATCATGTAAATAATTCAGTCATATATACATGACATTTTATTTCATAAACTTAGACAGCATGGCTAATTTAAATTCAAAATTAGAATAATATCAGTGAAGTCTCCAATGTACCCCTACAAACTTGTTTTAGTTAATTCCAACTTCATTAAATGTTGCTACATAACAATATTCATTTCTTGTATCATTTATCATTAAAAATAGATTTAATACCAAGTTTTGATGTTGTTTTTTTAAATTTAGTTAAAATACAGAACAGAGCTTCCTGGTCTTTTGAGAACTAAATATCTTGAAAACTTTGTATTTGTCAAGTTCTCTGACTTGTTCACTTTCAATTCTTGATGAACCAAGATCACTTAATCAACCTAGGCTCATTGTATTCCTCAAATATCTCTCAATCATTTTGAACTTTGAAAAGAAATTTCAAGACTGGTATCCACCAAAATAACATAGGAGCAGTGGAGTGGATTGGTTTTAAAAGTAGTACATTATGTTGTGATAGTTATTGATGAGAAGATCAGCTAACTTGATTTTGTTTTCATGATTTCCACTGTAAGTTATCTCTCTTTACTTCTAAGGGCTAGAACATCAGAATGAAGTGGCAGAATAAGGTGTGAGATCAACTATTGATAAACGTCACTATAAGGGCCTATCATGTTTTTTTCATTTCTGCACAGGCAGTGTCTGCACCAGATGGCAAAGAATTTGCCACCCACTCCTCTCAGATTAAGCAAATGGTGCCACGGGATGGATGGTTGGAACAGGATCCTATGGAAATATTGTCAGCAGTTCAAGAAGGCATTGAACAGGTAAGCGAACTATACCCAGAAATTTGATTTGTTTTTTTACCAGAGAATCACCCTAAAAACATTTGAGACATAACAAATTAATAATAATATTGATACATCAGAAATATGTGATGCTTATTCCTAGCATTTTTCCTTGTAAATGTTGTTTTTTAATTTTAAAAAAATATAATTTTGTAGGTAGCATCAAAGATTTGTGCCAAAGGTAAGGATCCCAAAACAGTCATTTCTACAATTGGCATTACAAACCAGCGGGAGACTACTATCCTCTGGGACAAGAACACTGGAGAACCTCTCTACAATGCCATAGGTGAGATTATGAATAAATAAATAATTTATTACCAAAAAAGTAGGTACTAACTGCATATGACCAAGTGGAGGACCATCTAATTTACTCTCTGGAAGCAAGTAAGGACCATTCTGTACATTGCCCATCAATACCTCAAAATTTTGTGACAGATTCTGTTCTCCAAGTAAAAAGAAATTGTGTCATGCACTCCCTAAAATAGGAGCAAATTTTGTGTAATGATACTGTTGCCTCAAGGCACAAACCTTGTGGATCTATGTACTTGCATAAATCTGCCTCCAACCAAAGGAAAACCCATACCAGGATAGGACTACAGAGATAATGTACCTGATGGTAAGTTCAGATGCAAATAACTACTACGATTTATAAGAATCTATAACCGCATGTGTGAAAATAATTTTGTATTCTAATTATTTAGTATGGACAGGATAGCAATTGCATGATAAATGAATCAACATTATTTAATATTCATTAGAATTATGAAAGATAAAAAGGCAATATTTAATGTGGAAGTATTTTGGAAAGTTTGGGCTAAAATCATGCTATTTTAATGTAATTTATGATTCTGTAGAATAAATTTTACTACCTAATGCAAAGGCCTACATTATGTACATAATTGGTTTTTTTTAATGTTTTTTACAAAATACAAGTAAATTTTATTTTTCAGTAATTTTGGTGGGCTTGAGCCTGAAAACCAACCCCACTCCTCTTAATCTGCCCCTGCTTAGAACAGGAAACAAAATGCTTCGAAAATGACTTGAAACATAAAATAAGTTGAATGTGTTTGTGTACTTGAATTGATAAGTGTTTAATTAGGGTGAATTACTTAATAAAAAATAATGCATTTATTGAAGTTGATGGGATGCTGTGCTTGCTCTCTTGCATTACAAGAGGGAAGTACATAATAGTTATCCTCATGATCATGTATTGTTTTAAACTGCTTTTTATGCTATAAATTATTTTGTATTTACCTGTTGCCAAGAAACCACTGACAACCTTTGACATGTTCTATTGGAACCACAAGGTGTTACACTAGGCATTTTAGCCTTCATCATGCAATTTGGAGCTCAGATTTTAGTGCTTTTCTTTTAGATTCATTGGAGTACCTATTTTTTTATATAATTATTGGTTCATATTTCTTGTGTTACAGTTTGGTCAGATATTCGTACTGATTCCACTGTCGATCAGGTGCTTGCTCGTGTTCCTGATAATCACACGAATGCTTTAATGAGTCTGAGTGGTCTACCCATTAGTCCTTACTTCAGTGCATTGAAGATTCGATGGCTTATTGACAATGTGGTAGCTGTGCAAAAGGCCATTAGGAAAAGAAGTTGCTTGTTTGGTACTGTGGATTCATGGATTGTGTGGGTTAGTAGTTAACTAACATTTTTCTTATCTTCCAGATTTTTTATCACAGTGCTAATACATTCTAATCATAAAATGAATACTATGATTGGATTTTTTGGGTATTATGTTAACTAAATGTTTCACAAATATATGCATTTTTTTCGTTTATTGAAATAAAATAGGTGAGTATTCTGTCAAATTGTTTCTCTGTGTCTTCAGATCAGTGTTATATAAACCTCTAATTAATAATTGTCATTATTATTTCAAAACTTTTCAGACAATATTTTGTGGTATTGTGAAACATAATGTATATGAAAAAAGAAATTACCTTCTATAATGTTTTAAGGAAAAAGTATTTATTTAACATATGATCATGTTTTGGGGAATGGAAATGAGGAACTGGAACCCACCCAATCCTTTCATTGAATCAATTAATAATAAATGCACTATGACTTTTTTAATATAATACACAAAATACTAACTTAATATCTACTTAAGTAGAAAAATATGAATCCCCATTTGAGTTGAATTACAAAATTAGATTAGGAGATCGGTGTGTCTGTCACTGGACATACCCAATGAAATGTGATAATAATAAATTTATTGTCAAAAAACAGTACAAACTGCGTATGACCACGTAGAGGACAATAAACTAATTTACTCTCCGGAAGCAAGCAAGGGACCATCCCATCAATTCCGATCAAGGGCCCTAAGGCAGATCATGGGGGCAACAACTGAAGCATAGATTAATAAAATAAAACTAATGTTGTTTGTCTTGCCAACCATACTTTATTGTTATAGTTAACTTTCGACTGCGTAGTAATATTCGTCCAGATGAGGAAAAGTGACAAATGCTTGCTATGCAGTCGAAAGTTAACTATAACAATAAAAGTGTGGTTTGCATGACTAACAAAATTAATTTTATTTTTAATTATGCCAACAAAATGTCACCAATACCATCATAATTACTTTACAAGTGTATTACTCATAGTTTTTTTCTTGGGCCAAGCCGGGTAGTGCATGCTATTATTTCAATTCTTAACAAGGTTATTCAGTACTATCATCTCCTTTATGTCATAACACAATTCAGTTCGTATAGCCTTTATTTATTCTTTATGTAATTTTGTTGCTCAGTTGTGACTGAGAATTTTTATTTCTTATGCATAAAAATATTTATATCATTAATATATGGAATAAATGGAATTGGTCCAAAGTTCAACCCTGAGGAATTAATATATTACCTAATAGGATGTTAACTACAATTTAAATAAATAAATATTACAAACTGCAAACTGTGTGGAGAATAAAGATCTATTTACTCTTTGGAAGCATGCAGGAGATCATCCCATGAATTCTAATCAAGGGCACCAAGGCAGTGGTTTCTGCACCCCAAGGAAAAATCATTTCATGTGCTCTCCTAAAATGAAAACAAATTTGTTTATTTGCTTTTTATGTTGATCAAATACTTGTACTCTTTCAGATTCAGACTTGATTTCTCTCTTTGAAAATATTCTATGTATTACATAATTTTCTAGTTTATTGAGGAGGGAATGTTATATCCATGAAATGAAGGGATCGAGGCAAGAAAAGGAATATGACTATCAATTGTCGATTTAAAAAAAAAAACTATGGCATTTGATGCCCTACATCTATTACATTTATTTTTCAAGTAACACAAGTGCTCAGTCCAGGAGACATGTAAGAAATTGTAATGTAGACCAGGTAAGATAAGTCAATGAAGGAAATAGTGTCTCTTGTGAAATTTAAGAAAGTAAATGCCTCAACCTCTTCTACTCTCAATAATTTTCTTTTTATGTTCACAGAAATCCCTTGATGCCTTAAACCCTTCACTGTTTTAATTATCCTATATTATCCAAGTCTTGTTTTAATTATTCAACAACTTAGTTGTCGGTGACATAGGTCTTTAGTTCTAGGAATAAAATTGGTTTAAATTTCATAAAAAGCAAGTTAAATGTTTTGAGCAATGCCTTTTCATTTTTTTCCCCCAGAATTTAACCGGTGGAAAAGATGGGGGTGTACATGTTACTGATGTCACTAATGCCTCTCGAACTCTGCTTATGAATATTGCATCTCTTCAGTGGGATGATGTTTTGTGCAGGTAATTAATATAGAGCTTTATCTGTTTATTTTCATCACATTTAAATATCCTAAAACTGATGTAAATGATATCTCATTTTCTTACAAAATTAACATTATTAAGAAGAATGATGTGTGTAACTGTTATACTGATAACTATCAATAAATAATTATATTTTATCAATATCATTTTCCTTCAGATATCTCAAAGTTCCCAAGCAAATTTTGCCTGAAATTCGAAGTTCTTCAGAAATTTATGGTTACATAAAAGGTGGACCTTTAGATGGAGTTCCCATATCAGGGGTGAGTTTTTGTTTTGAATGATAAGAATATTTCCTCAAAGCTGTATAGGCTGTTGAGCACAACAAATCTTCAGACATTATATTGTTACTTTTAAAAAGAAAATCAAAACTTAAAGGAACGTTAGATAGTAATGTGGTGACATTAAATTAGTTTCAAATTTGAAGGAAGTACATTTTTCAAACCCTATATCCTCTTGTAGTGGTAGAACATGAACCAAATGTTGTAAATTTACAAAAGTAGATGAAACAAAGGTCTCATTAAACACTTTAATTATTTAATTTTTTTTTACTTCAGGGTTATACATTAGGATCTATGGAAGTTGGAATTGGATTGGTATGTAATCCAAGGAGCATAGAGTTATAGAGACTAGAAAATCTTGACAAGATGTGAGCCAATGACCAGTTAATGTTATTAAGTTTTCAAAGAACCTATCACTAAGAAACAAAAAAATTATATTAATAATAATAATTACACAATATAAATCAGCATTTATATTGTGTGATATCTATTTTGAAGGGAGCGTTTATTTCTTCTGCTTCAAACTGTCTTGTATTACCGTATTTCCCCGAATATAGTCCCCCGTTTAAACAAATCGCCCCAAAATCCGTGGGGGACTATATTTGGAGTTCAGGACGGGGAAACTGCTGATTCAAAGTTTCGTGGGTGAAAACGAGTTAAGCGAACACAAGCCCTACACGTAACGTAACACAAAGTCGTTTACGTATCCAATCGATGATGGCGGGATTTGACGCTCATTCGAAGTGAAAACCGGACTGGTTCATGTCGTCTGGGAATGACCGATTGCGACCATGATTTTGTCAAGAGATGGGGATCTTCGACACAACTAAAATTGAGCGATCTCAGATGCTTCGTCGTCAACTTCAAACTGCAAGTTTTAAATTATACTCTGACACATGGCAATGAAGCAGCGACACGTGAATTCGAAGTAGAGTGGATCTGGCGATTTCAAGAGTAGAAGTTGAACTGCACCAGTTAGCTTTACATTTTAAGGTCCTTATGATGAGCCAACCATTTCATGTGAAATTTTGAATGAGCATTTCCCTTCATAAAGACTTTGATTTTACTCAACTTTTTTTCTCTCTAAAATTTGCCTCCCAAAATTGGGAGGGGGGGACCATATTTGTGAAAATATAGTAAATTATTCATAATATTTAAGTTTCAGTTTTCAGAATAGACAAACACATTTATTGATTTTATTTGAACATATACAACTGTCTTGTGACAAATTAATCAGACTCTTTAACAATCGATTGTTTTTTCAAACATGAAAAGACCAATAAATTTACAAGCAAAGGAAAAATGCACAAGCAAAAGTAAATAAAGTTTTAAATGTCTGTTTATTTATCATATCTGCATAAAGAAGACATATCGACATTTCAACATTTACCAAATGACATGCTACAAAAACATGAAGCATTTTTCTCATTTAAGTTAATTCTTTTGTCACTTACAACAGACATACATAGAGAAAAATCCCACTCACTTCCCAAATTCTTATATAGGAAACAAAGTTCATCCAATGCACCTTAAAACATATACTTCTGTTAACTACTTTTGTATTATTAATATCTATTATATAATGGAATGAATAAATAAATTACAACTTAAGACCTTTTTATGGATAATTATGATGTATTTTTGTGCAATTATTGAAAATGGTCAAAGGTATATCTTAATTGTCCATAAAAGGGTTGTAAGTTGTAGTTCATTTATTTTTCTTATCTCTTTGTTAAAAACTTTGATTTAATTTCCATATTAGAAGTCTTATTGTGATTTTGTAGATCTACATAATTTTTAGGTGAACTATGTGGTGGAACACAGAACTAAGTGCTTTTAAACATTTATAAATTTTATTTGTTTGTTTATTTTAAAATAATTTTGGATGCTGTGAGGTGCAGACCATGTGTTGAACACCTAACTGCATTTTTGTTTATGGAAGAAAGACGTTAGGTTGTTGGGGAGCTGAAGGTTTTTGTTTTGAGTGGGTGAGGGATAATATAATAATAATAATATAATATTTTATTGAACCACATAGATCATAACAGTGATGTATAGTGAGTCATAGTACTAACAACAATAACAATAATATATTTACATATAAGAATAACAACAATATAATAATTTTGATACATTTAACCATATTCATTTAACTTAGGTTAAGTAGAAGTTTTACATTACATAAAATACAATTATTTTCTACTATTACAGAATATTAATATTTGTTTAGGCTAGGGGTATTAGATATCTATGGTAATTCTATTATTTTACTTTTATTTTATTAATTTATGTCAAGGTATTTATGCTAAAAAGTGTAATTTAATGTTGTTAGATCTTTTCCTGCATCATGGGTCACCTTCTGCACCTTTGTTCTAATGATTACCTGCAACAGAATGTATATCATAGTTATTGTCATTGAGGAATTCTTGTACACTGTAGTTAAGTTTCTGTTGTAAGAATTGTTTGAATTTTGTTTTGAGTGGGTTCAGTGTATTGATGTTTTTAAGGTTTAGTGGCAACGCATTATATAGCTGTATACCTGCATTATGAGTGCTTTTTTGGCTAAGAGTGGATGTTATCTGTGGTTCATGGATATTTCTGGCCTGTCCAGTGTTGTGAGCATAAAACAATGGAATTAATCTGTAGAGTAGTCCTTTGTCTAGCAGATCCTTTTTTACGAAGTTTAAAGTTTCAAAAATGTACATGCATGGCAGTGGAAGTAATTTCAACTTTTCAAATAATGGTTTACATGAAGAAAGTTTATTAGTGTTGGTAATTGTTAGATTTGTTCCTGGTGCTCGTCCCCAAAATATTATACCATATTTTAGAATGGAATGGACATTTGCATAGTATACTGTTCGAAGAGTATCTGTTGTGCAATTTGCTGTTAGAACTCTGATGGCATAGTTTAGTGTGTTGAGTTTCATATTCAGTGTTTCTAGGTGACAGTTCCATTTCATGTTATCTTGTGTAGTAAGTTCCAGAAACACTGTTGTTTATTTAAAGATGAGATGGTTACCATTAAATTCAATGTTAGGTGTGTGCTATTTAGATAAATGAGGATTATGGAAAGAAACTATGCAAGTTTTGTCAGTGTTTATTATGAGTTTATTTTGTTGGAACCTTTGGATTACAGTAGCGATAGTGGATTTGGTAGTGTTAAGTAAGTTTCTCAGCAGTTTTGGCATGTTTGTAACATCAGCAAAATATACAATTTTGTGGTTTTTTATGATGGATGGGATGTCATTAACATATAGAAGAAATAGTATAGGTCCTGTGGAATTCCATGATTAACATGCATGGGCTGAGACCGGTGATGTTTTATTTGATTTTCATGTTGGTAGGATACTTGTACTATTTGCTGTCTTTCAGATAAATATGACTTTAGCCAGTTGTATCCTATTCCCTGAATTCCATAATTTTCTAGTTTACTGAGGAGAATTTCATGATTAATTATATCAAAAGCTTTTGTGAGATGGGTAAATTATTATTTTACACATTTTATATTATTATTTTTTTTAAGTTAATATGAAAACTGTTAACCCCATTTGCATTGCAGAATTATTTTCTTTATTCTTATACTCTCCAAGAAATTCTAAATGTTAGAAATACGACAGATAATGTTGCGTAGGTAACAATTAAATGTATTTTTTACTTCAGATATTGGGGAATCAGCAGGCTTCATTGGTAGGAGAAGGATGTCTTAAAGAAGGCCAAGCCAAAAATACGTATAGAGCTGGTTGTTTCCTTGTTTATAACACTGGACACAATGTAAGTTTGTTATGTATAACCATGTAATAGAATATATTCAGTCATCTGAGAGCCTGGATAATAATAATTGTTGTTTACTGGATAATAATTTCTTAATAAAGAAATCTGTTATAATGTTAAATTCATGTTTTTGTAATTAACTTGAAATGTTAGTACCATTTATTACATATTGTGGAAAATAACTTTTAGTTCTTTGATTAGTTTTATGCTTCAAAACGTAATAGGAAACAGTAAATACAAAGTGCTAAAATATTAGCATGGTCCAAAAGAATTTGTTCCTCTGTTTTGTTATTTTACTTTCATCTCTGCAGTTCATTAATTGCTTGTCCTCAACTATTTAAATGACCATTAAAAACTGAAATTTCATCCACACAAAAAATGTGTTTGATTGTTTGGTTTTTAAAGTCATTAAATACATAGTTGAACTTAAATAACTTAAACCTAAAGGGACCAGTGAAGAAATTGAATTATCCAAAAACTCTTTCAGGAAATACTCGAAAGCAAAAAATTCTAACTTGAAGTAATGTTACTTAAACATCTTTAAAATGTAAAATGTTCTGTATAGTATACAAAACTCACTGAAAAAAGAATACTACAGTACAAACAAAACTAATCCTATTAGTATACAACAATGATGCAGTGCTATCTACCATACAGAAGCCATTTTTATGATGTGAAATAAATCTCTGGTTTTTGCTTGCTTTTGGCCAATTAGGATGAGATCTAAAGTTCGGGTGCAGGGTTGGTCGCCTTCAGTTGGACAGTGGCAGCACAAATGGAAAGAGAGTTCTCTGTCCTCCTTCATGATTAAATGTTAAAATTTGGAAATATCCAAAATAAGATTTGAATTATCCACTATTTTTTAACTTTGTTGTAACAGAAACAAACAGTTTGCATTAAAAGGAATTTCAGTTAAGTAAGTTCATATGATCAATTTCAATAGTCTTTATGAACAAGTTAACTTTTAGGTATGATAATGTGATGCACTGTCTTGTATTGCACCAAGTCCTTCAAATACTCTTATATATTTCCTTGCGCAAATTGTGTTAAATAATTAGTAATAATGGAATTATAAATTGCCAAAATGGTGGAAGATTGATTGATTGATTCATTCATTATTGCTGATTTCATGTATGACTTTATTTACTAAATGCTATTATAACATTGAGTTACAATGCTTTTTCAAATAACATGCATTTTTAGCATTCTTAGTCATGTTACTGAACAAAATTTATAGAATTAAATTCTATTTCTTTCACTTCAGTTTTGCAGGGATCACTTCCTAAAACCACGCTCACTAAACGTGGGAATTTCTTGTGCATAGTACTTACGAAAAGTATACTTTATGTAATTATACTCGCTCTGAACAAGTGGTACTAAATTTACTCAGTGTCCATCCCAGTGGAATATTTTCAGTAGATCATCTACACTGAATTAACATCTTTCAATATTATTCATCCTTTTGTAAAATAGCTATCATGGAAAAGTTTACATTGAGCCAATACATAGATAAAAATAATTGTTTCTGGCTAAGGGAAACGTTAGAAATACATTTATTCTTGATTTGTTTGGGACTATTTTTTGAGACCTACTGAGAGTGATAAATATTAGCCCCCAGTACTATAGCTTGATAAAATTCATGCACTACACATCACATTTTGCTTTATTTCTTTTGTTCTTTACCTGAAATACCTTAAGATCAGAAATTCTCACAACATAGTATATTCCTTAAATCTCCTATTTTAAGTTGTGACTTTTGTGTTATTTTTGCAGAGGGTGCAATCAACACATGGTTTGGTGACCACTGTTGCATATAAGCTGGGAAAAAAGTGCCAACCAGTATATGCTTTGGAGGGATCCATTGCAGTAGCTGGACAAGCAGTGAAATGGCTCAAAAACAATCTAAATCTCTTAAATAGTGAATCAGAATTGGAAAAAGTAGCTTCAGAAGTGAAGAGCACAGGCGATGTGTATTTTGTTCCTGCTTTCTCTGGGCTTTATGCTCCTTACTGGAGAAAAGATGCTAGAGGGTAAGAAGTCCCCAGTTTTCTCATTGTTGTCTCATAAGTTTTTATTTCATGAGTCAAGTGCTGAATACACTTCAAAATTCAGAAAATTGACAAGCCTAACACTTAAATAAATATCAAATTTATTTAAGATTCAAAAGATCTCCAGCCAGATTTCTATTTTCACTTTTATTGTTGTCTAACACACATTCCACTGAAGTTAACACTTATTAAGTGGACACTGTAATTAGTGACATTGCTACAGAATTTTATTTCAGGAGGGCAGGGAGCTGGGGTGGTTCTCCAAAAATTCAAAACCAGATGTGTCAGTTNTTAATTTTTTTTTTTTTTTTGTTTAGATTTATTATTCATTGAAATTTTATTGTTCAATGAAAGTTTAAATTAGCATAACTTCAAAACTATTATTTATATAAATAATGAAGTGTCCCCATAAAGTACCCTACTGACGACCAATTAGAATCCTACTGCTTAATAATTGAACACCAAACCTGATAAATACCTATCTGGGTTTTTATTGCATAGTGTATTTTATCATATTATAATATTAAGGGATGGAATGAAATTAATTTTTTTAAAATGATTAATGAACATTCAGTTCTGTTTTTTTAATTTACAATTGCCAAGTGAAATTGCAACGAAGAAATACAAAATAACATCAAAGACAGTTTCAAAGCTGCATCATGATTTTGTCATATCAATGTTTCTGCTTCTCTCCTTACTTTGAGCATCAATGGTTGTATGAGGTCCAGAAAGTAACCAAGAATCAACATAACAAGAAGTAACAAGTCCTGGAGAGATTGAACAGAAGGAATATTTTTTTTCTTAGAGAAGTTTGTTGTTTTTGCTTACTGTTGCAGAAGTTGTTTATCTCACCATTTGTACTCTTTTGAAATCTACATGCTTATTTTTCTATCAACACCTAACCTTTGTGACAGAGTATACAACCCAGTGATGAATTTTTTTTATTAATAACCAGTCATATTTTTTACTGAATCTAGTTTTTTGTTCATGCATCCAAAAGTTTAGTAAACGGTTAGAACTTGTTTCACTTACTATTTCATTTACAGGTTTGTTGAATTTTTCATCAATTAAACTATTGAAATCAATTAAATTATCATTTAAAGTTGAAGGTTCTGAATGTATTGATGTCGAACTGGTAGATTGTTGCAATCCTTGTTCATGGTTATCATCATTCTCCATACTTGAAATAGTCTCACCTTCTGCTTGAGAGAACGTTTTTGAGGATGTGAATACTGACTTGACAGATTCCTCCTTATGTAGGTGTTA
The DNA here is from genome assembly GCA_002313205.1 of Laupala kohalensis. Taxonomy (NCBI): domain Eukaryota; kingdom Metazoa; phylum Arthropoda; class Insecta; order Orthoptera; family Trigonidiidae; genus Laupala; species Laupala kohalensis. The sequence continues at coordinate 622,158 of NNCF01126349.1, read as the reverse complement.
ACACATTTAAGAAACTTTCATTTTTAAATTTACTTTGTCTTGCGCCCAATGGGTTAGCAGAATAAACTGTTTTGTATCTAATTAGATGCCATAAAATTTTCTATTTTTCAAAGATACTGAAATCTTTTGGTATTATTTATTTAGCTTGCCTTTGAATACTCACATTCGAAATGTGGGAACCAACGAGGCACACATCAAAACTGACAATTAACTGACAACTAACTGACAAGTTTGAGATAAGATTAAATATGACCTATGGTCAGAATAATCCTATTATTCCAATTGACTTTATTGTTTCAGTTTAATTTATTAATAGTTTTCTTTTAATCCTATTACATTATACTTCTTGTCATTCTCCTAAATTTCTTATATTTCCAATAATTTTATTGTTCCTACTATTTATGACCTAATCTGTGTTAAATCAGATTTCGACTTTTCTGTTAGTTACCGTTTGCAGAGTTAAACAAAAAGCATTGATATAGGAAAGAAAAACCCCAAAATCATGACAAAAAATATGATGTGACATGTGTAGTTATACTTTTAACCTGGGCTGCTTACGTATGTAGAAACATTTTTATTTCCGAAAATCTCTGAAAATGTTTAAAAATTGAAAGGAAAAAATAATCTATATTTTTATAAGTAAATCTCTTCAATTTCCTTTTAATTTTTAATTTAAAAATAATTTTACAACCAGGTTTTCATCTCACAGAGGTTCCGGAATGCTGTTTTGGCACATTCCAGCTAAAATCCAGCTCTGCATGTATATTCGGATATATCACTTCCCAACCAAATTACTTCATGGGACAGTGATGAATCTTTCCCCTATGTTATGAACATAATTTTATATTGAAGATAATCTATTATGTGTATTAAGGCTTGGATTAAGAAACACAAAAACACTAAGAAAATGCTCGTTACTTGCTAATGCTCTTAATGACAAACTTAAGAATAAAATTGATATTTTTCATCCACCCTCTACAGGGCTACTTGTTATATGATTTTGATGAACATGCTATGTGAGGAAAGTGGAGAGCACTGCTTCCTCTCTTCTACTTGTTTTCTCCTCTTTGGTAAATGTGGATTGTAACTGCTTCTTCGGCTACTAGTTATTTAAAGATATTTCTTATAAATACACTTAAATTTTCTTTGTTTTTCAGAATCCTTTGTGGTTTGACACAGTTTACCACCAAGGGACACATAATTAGAGCATCATTGGAAGCTGTATGCTTTCAAACTAGGGATATTCTTGAAGCTATGAAAAAAGATTGCGGCATTCCTCTCAAAAAGTTACGAGCCGATGGGCAACTAACTGAAAATAATCTTTTAATGCAACTTCAAGCTGATATTTGTGGGATCCCTGTTGGTAAGTAAGGAACTGAGTTACTTGTGTAGTTGAGTTACTTGTGTAGTTGAGTTACTTGTGTAGTTGAGTTACTTGTGAGTATATATTATGATGAAAGACATTTTTCTATCTATATTTTCTATATAAGGGAATTCTTGTTCTACATATTGTTAAAATGAGATTTAGAAAAATATTGGGGACCTATAATCTAATATCTGAATGAAATCAAATGCGATAAGAAGCAGGCCATAAGTATTCACCAAACACTACGTAATTATTATTTCATCCTTATAACCTGTATGCTTTAACGAAAATTAGGTATAAATAGGTCATTAAGGATATTATTGATGTCTACCATTATATTTAAAATCTTTATCTCGTGTTCCTTTAGTGTAAACATTTTATTTTATTTTAAGTTTTCTCCAACATGATGTTTCAATCTTTCTCAAGATATGAAGTAAAGTATTTCAGGAACTTACAATCGAGTCATTGCAATTAAAATACATATTGCATGAAGTCTGCATTACCTCCACTTATAACTTTCTTCAGACTAGTTTTGGGAACTATTCTCCCAATATATATTTCATCTTCAGGTGTTATAATTTATTACTACATCCCTAATTGTTAAACAGTTCATATAAAGAACAAAAGTCAGTACCTTGAACAAAAAAGCGTATATGTAAACAGATATCATGGTATGATATTGTAACTAGCTGGTGAGTGATCTTATTTTAGATTTAATCTGCTGAGACACTGGCAAATCCATGGGAGGGGCGATGTCTGATGTTCAACCCTAAAATTGAAACTGTAACATTAATCGCATATTTTTCTAATTTTACGGACTTGTTCAACTTGACGTGTTTTCTTCTAAAAGTACAACTAAAGTAAACAATAGTTTATCGGTGTGTGAGAATTTAGTTTCTGCGATGCATAGTACCCATTTACCCATTCACGCGAGCATTTTGAAATTCCCTTGAAACATGATGAATGCACTTCTGCTTTAAGATACTCAATATATTTCCACTTTCCTTTTTCCAGTTCGTACAAGTATTCGACAACCGGATGTGACCACCTTGGGTGTGGCAATGGTTGCTGGGCAAGCTGAGGGAGTTGATGTTTGGTGTATAGACAATAGAAAGGATCTAGTTTTGAAGGAGCCTACCATATTTGAACCAACTACAACACCAGAAGGTGATAACATGCTACTGTGTTTTAACCCTTATAGAAAATATTTTAAAGTATTTTTTTAAATGAAGGATGTGATTAATGACTATGTAATTTGCGCATGGTGCAAATACAAAATTATGTAAATATTATTAAAATAAATTAATGTACCTTATCTCTTTGCAGTCATTTGAGACCTTAGATAGCCTGCTTTCTTAATGTCCAACATAATATGATGTAGCAATTGTCCACTTTTATAGTTTAAAGAATTGTAAACATTTTTTTTCTTGATATTGTTTACTTTGCCCCTGTAGTACCGTAGATAGAAACTAGGACACCTTTATAAATGTTGTTTATTCTACATTTATTACTGATGCAGGTCTAGGATATCTTTTCACTTCATTCTTCCAAAATATTTGAATTTGTAGTAGAAATTACTGACAAAGAAATTTATCATCATAAACTTTTATCATATACATTAAAATTAGTTTAAATGTAAAATTTTCCCAAAAGTATAGTTGTTCAAACTTTATCAATTTTATTATATTTAAAGTATTTTAATAAATATTAGTAAGTGCATTCCTTATAAAAAGTGTTCTTTACATTGTTCATAGAGCGAAATATGCGGTATACTAAATGGAAAATGGCTGTTCAGAGAAGTTTAGGCTGGGCTAAACCGAGTAAGGGAGTTGGCATGACAGGTTAGTATAGTTATAGATATAGATATAGATATATAAATACTAAAAACCAAGGAGATATTGTTAATACCAATTTTATTTTTTTATTTATTTTTCTTATCTTTTTCTTTTGTCTCTCACCCCTTTTACCCTAACTTTCTTCCTTGTCCTTTATCATGATCTGTTTTCCCATTCAATAATGTAATAGTTAACCAATGTGTGTACTAATTTCAGTTCTTGTGCAATCAAAAGGAATTAAGTTCTTAATTTTATAATTTAAGGAAATATTCAAGGCAGGAATATTCTGAGCTAAGGAAAGTAAAATATACACAGACACTGGTTATGCCACTCTATTCCTCTCATTTGGTGATTTTTCCTGGACAGTTTTGGTGAAGTTGTGAATTTTTGTTCCTCTGTGTTTTTGGAGATGCTAATCATGAATTAAAATTTTGCCCTCTTGAAAAGGTTCAAATAGTATAGAATCAAAAACTAAAAATCATCTTTCTTTTCTTTCTCTTTTTTCTCTCTCTCTTTTTTTCTCTCTCACTTTCTTTCTCTCTTTTCTCTCTCTTTCTTTCTCTTTTTTTTCTCTCTCTTTCTTTCTCTCTTTCACTCTTTCATATATACACATACTTTTTGAAGAAAATATCTCATCAGACAAATAGTTAGCCCATTAATTCATGTTGGAAGAAATTCAATTGTGTGAGAATGAAAAAGAAAAATTGCCTCTCCTAAAAGGGAATGTAGGATTTCATTTATTGTTGAAAATAAAATTTTTCTTTGAAAGTAGAATAGTTCAATTAATAAGGAAAAAACAAAAAAAGGCAAGAATTATTTATTGTTTATTGATTATTTTCCAAACAAAAATTTTCAACTCGGAAAACTTAAAATTTATTATAATCACCCAAAAACATGAAGGAGCAAAAAATCAAAACTTCTTTGAACCTTTCCTAGTATATGCTGCTTTACTGCACTAAGAGGCTGGACTACTGATCAAATTGAATATCTTGAGGAAAAGTGAAATTTTGGAATTTTGAATTTATCATCATTTGATACATATATTGAGATTTTGGAATTTATCATCTTCTGGACAATTATAAATTACACATATGTCACAGATTTGTTCACATATTGCATATTTCTATTTTTGTTTTATGAAAAACCCAAAGAATATTGAAGTGTTGTGATGGTTAGTAGAATTTTATCATACTCAATTGTGTTTCATCATTAAATATCAATGTTTCTTTTACCGCCACCTGCTTAAACATATGATACAAATTTGTTTTCTTTAATCATAATGCTTTATTTGTTGTACAAGAATAAATTACCTGTTTGTGGGTTAATTGTATTTCAGAAACTTCCTTTTTGTTTAATTTGTTTTCAGATGAGAGGTTTCGTTTATTGGCCTCCATCCCAGCAAGTTGGTTTCTCATTGGGAGTTTTGGCATGCTTGTCCTGTCAGAACATTTGGTCAGCTGACAATTTTGAGGTGTATGCTGCTGCAACGGACAAATTCATGACACATTTAATGACCACTTATTTTAAAAACAAAACATTAGGACATAACCTAGTTGTAGGAGTGGTTCAGAGTTTGCTGAATGTGTTCTAACTCTTGTGATCCATTAGTTAGATTAGATTTTATTGCTATTGTATTTTCAATTTGTAATTTCCTATAGTACAATTTTAATTAACACCAAAAGAAGCTTGTAAAACATTCAGGTGTGAATTGACAGGAATCTTAAGTTACCTGTCAGCTCACTTATATGTGATAAGTGGTGTGAGTGATATGAAATGTTTGGAAATGAATTACAGTAATGTCTGGGAAATAGTCAGACAGACCATAGCTCTCAGCCAATTAACGAAAATTATGATACTATCCTATGTCAAGCAATATTATCAATGGCGTAGTTTTTTAATGACATTTTTAGTTTGTGTGAAGAGAAAGTAAAGAAAGACGGAACAGGATAATAAAAGAATCATTAAATACTTCACAAGAATGGCCTTGTATCTTTCTAGTATTGTTAAAAGTGTGTGCATGTTGTACTTACTGTAGGAAGTGATTTTGGTGTTAAATACTATGATATGCTGCAGAAAAGTAATGAGTTATTTTTACATTGCTGTTTCTAAAACACTTGTTGACAATTTTTCTAGTTAATGTTGCTGTGAAAACATAAAGAGTTGTGAACTGAAATCAAAAGAGAATGTCTGTGCTTTGTTTTACCTTTTAAGGTCTCTCTATATATATGATACATATTTTTATTGTTTTTATAGCATTTTCTGTTAGTGTAAATATATATATATATAGGATCAAGAAATTTGTTATATTTATAATTCTTTTGTTGTATACCAGGACATTGGTACAGTCATTTTTATAAACCAAGAATTCTTACATCATGAATAAAAAAGTCATGAGTTTTTCTTGTGAGAGGTGGCTGTGAAACAAAATCATTTTGAAATAAATGAGCTGGAGAAAAAATAATTCATTCCTTTATAACTTTTTTTTAGTATACACATTTTTATGTTGACAATGTCATAGTGTGTCATGAAGGATGGCTTCAGATATCTCATTGAGTTTGAAAATATTGGATTGGTTGAATCTGGACTCTAATAAGAAACATAATGAGAACTAATGTGTTGTTCTTAGGGTAAATAAATGTCAAGTATGTTAGTATAGTTGCATATTTCACTGTAATAATTACAAAAAGACAATGTATAATACTCAGCGTATAGATCAATACGAGTGAATGCTTAAAAAAAGAAAAATCTGTATTTGTAATTGAATACTTGTCATTCCTGTTGCACTTTTCAAAATCTGCACTTGTCATAGCATATTTTAAAAAGGATTACAGCATAGTTTTATAGAAATTCAGTTATTGTAATAGAAATCTTAATTAATACTGAAAACTATTTAAATCGTGAGTAAATTCAATACTGTTCATATAACCCTTCAAATCGGCTACTTTTTTCTGGTTTGTTTGTTTTTGTTTTTTTCTATCTCTCTTGAAAAATGTTTACAATGTTCCTCTTTCTATTTGTCTCTAAGAAAATGATGTGAGTGACAATAATGAATAGATGCAAGTAAAATCATGTTCTATACATTCTTGATACAGTTCCATTTAATACAAGAAATTATATGTGTTATTCAAGAAATAATAAAAGTTATCATTTTAAACAAATTAATAATTATTAATTATCATTGTGTGTTTATTTGATGAAGGGTTATATATATCTCTTATACACATCTGAGCACTGCTTCCTCTCTTCTACTTGTTTTCTCCTCTTTGGTAAATGT
>NNCF01126349.1:595763-615571 GCA_002313205.1 Laupala kohalensis | reverse complement strand
ATATATATATATATATATATATATTTAAAAAATTTAGTGCAAGTATTTGCTGGAAGGAAAATGTTTTTAAAAATACCATGTTGAACAATATCTGGAAATATTGTATACTTCAAAAATTTACTTGTGCAATATTTATATTTGGACGAGAATAAAATATTGAAACCTCTAAATATTTATTTGTTAGTAATCTCTGACCTTTTATTTTTAGGGAGATGAAAATACTGCTGTTATCAACATCAATATAAAATTCTTGAAATGGTTGTTGCTTCCAATATTTTGCAAACTACAATAATTGTAGTTTCAACATCTTGCTCAAGGGCTCACATCTAAGGCAGTTACATTCAGTTCGATGTTTGAAAGTGTTGAGTGTGGAATGGTACATTGAGTTTCAATTCAATAAAAGTGATATTTTATCATTCCTGTCATCATTTGCAATAGGAGCAAAATATTTTCAGGTCTTTTGATTTCAATAGTCTAGTTCTAGTAAGTGTTCATTTTGCTGTCTGTTATTTTCTGGTTGTTCTACACAAGGCTGATGCACTATACTATTTGTGAAAAGTGGTGTCTGGCAGCTTAGGCTACTAATACTACTTGAAACACTACATAATTACTATAAAACTAAGGATTTCGGTCAGGTTCTTTCTTCCATTAACAGTTGCTCCTATCTTTTTTAATTTTATCATAATTATATTGTATGTGGACATTTTATTTGCAGTTTAATGTAGAATACATATATTACATTATAATGGTAATAAAACATTCAATAAATAAAGTAATGTCACCTTTTTTAAGGGGCCAATAGGTGACTACAAGCTACTCCCCAGAGAGGTCAAATGGTGTGTTCATTAGGGGTGTAGGGACTGCCTGAAAATAGTACAATAACACACATGCCTGAATATAGTACAATAACATGCATACCTGAAAATAGTACAATAACACGCATGCCTGAAAATAGTACAATTAAAAGTAAATAAATTTTTGTGTAATATTTTAAACAAAATATTTCATTCCCCTTGGACATAAAAACATTAAGCACTTGCCAAGGTCTGTGAAAAACGGTCTGTAATATAGAAACCATAAGATTGCTTCATTCAACATTTCGTAACTGATGCAACTCCAACAATGAGAAAATCTAATTGATCACTGACAACTACTTGTGCAGTAGCAATCAATATTACAGTATGATTATTTCACATGCTTTTATTTATTTAAAGAGAGTACTCCGTATTACTGTGACAATTGTGTAATGACTCATTTATCAATGTCTGGACAATTGTTTTAAAACTACAGTATATTTTTGTTCAGAGAAAGTTCAAAATTAATTAATTATTCACTCTTCAAAAAAACGTCAGATTTTCTTCCAGACTTTGTTAGGTTATTGCATTAATTCCTGCATACTTTTTGAAAATGTTTGTCGTTAATATTGATAATTTGTAAAATTCTGTCAATTATTGAGTGAGTGACCCATCTTCAAATATGTGTCATGGCATCTAAAATTTCGTGCGGCCATTTGCTGAAGAATGACCCAATTATCTTCAAATTTGAAAGATGATGATATAGCCATCACAGCAATTGTGAGAAAGCTGCTAGCAATAAGGCAACTGCTGAAACATTCCTTCATAGAGACGGACTGTGGATCTCAAAAATTCTCATGAAGTAAAATAGTTAACTTAATTGGTAATACAATTCATTTTGAAATATTTCTATAAAAAATAATACTCGTTTATCTTCAATGAATCTTTGATTATAATTTCATGCTGACTAATTTTTAATTTTTCAAAAATTTTTATTGAGTTTTATGCTTATTTCAAAAATAATTATACCACCTACTTTTCATTCGATGACCATTTCATTTGACATTTAAGTTTAATATGAGGTAGAACATAAATTTCATAATATTTTTTAATGTGCTTTTCTTTAAAAAAGTCAAAATTGCTTTTCAAATAGATGAATATTATTTAATTAAATGTGAAGTATAGTTTCTTAAGTATAATATTCAAGCGTTCTTCTAACATGTTTGTACATACTGATTGCATTAAGTTTACATCTTATGTGTATACAATGTAAAAATATTAATTATACTATATGTTAAACAATAATGTAAATATTATAGATAATTGCGAATGGTTTGTAATGTAATATATCTGATATTTCTCGAGATGAGAGTGCACACCCCTGTTCTTGATGTTGCAATCCACCCTCCCATCCCCATCAGTTGTATGGGTAATCCTACACATGTGCCCCCAAATTCTTTTGGGTTCACTCACTTCTTCATAAGTTTTCTCCATACATTACCTTTGACCTCTTAGGTATACAAAAGATAATACTTTTTGTGTACTGTTTTTCATGTTATGATGTGAGAGGGATAATTGTAGTATGATAGGAGGAGGTAGGTCATTTTGTGATGTCATATGAAGGAGTTGTTTGGTGTACCATGACAAAGTGTGACACAGGGAACCGGGTGGGGGGTAAAGAAATACTCAAAGATTGTGTGACAAAATTTATGAATGGTCCCATATCAGTGTTCATAAATTAATATATATTTTACAAAAATTTAATTCCATTTACCTGATAGTAAATTTAATATATTTGCAGGGATGCCAGCATGATGGACCATAAGTCCCTAGTTATGCTGGTGTAGAGGTCCATGATGAATCATAACTAAAAAACAAAGAATGCTCTAATCTAATTAAATGTTAAACCACTTCTTTTCCCATACCAACATTTCATTTTATTATGCATTATTCATCAAGGTTGTTTGTTATATCTTTATAGATAAAATCTGAGACTAAATTTTCCATATTTGACAGTTTGAGTTGTTTTCTTTTATATATATAAATCCCTCATTTCATTCTATAATTTAAAAACTGGTTTTATTGTGGGCAGCTTTAGGCAGGCCAAGAGGACAGAGATTTTTTAAAAATTAATTGAGCAGTCATTTGGCAAGACATCACGTTTTCCAAAATCTTTCTAATATTAGAACATGGTAATATTATCTGTTTCAATTTTAGTTTTATTATTATCTGAGAATTCCAATGATGTAAAAATATTAATAATATTATTATAATACATTACTCATATCATTTTATATTGAACTGTCAGTTCACAGTTGTGATACAACCTTACATGCATATTGCCGCTTGTGGTGCATGTATATTCTTCTTGTAGAGTATTGTATATAATACAAACATGTTAACTCTATGATAAGATTCTGGAGAGAATTTAATCTTAGTCCAACTAAACCACCGTTCACATACAACGTAAATTACTTCGGGCATTCACAATACAATGCATTATAGTAATAATTCATTGGCTACACACACCTCTCACTTTTTTAAGCACAAGCTAGTTTCAGAAGCAATCACTTCCACCCTCAGTTACTGCTGACTGCTGATCAAATGGCCCTTTGGTGGCAGGTGGGTAGGTGGGTTTCAAATGAAATTATTTTCAAATGGGACATTGAAATTTAATCATCTATTCTTGAATAGCTGAATGAAATTGAATGATCATATAGAATTGATAACAAGACAATGAGAATGCTTGGATTTTTGAAAAGGGTCACAAATGACTTGACGAGCATAATAGCGCTCAAAACTTGATATTGCACTTTAATAGAATTTTGTATGCAATAATATGGACACCAATTTGATGTCCATATTATAATTTCAATATTATTAAATTAGAAAGAATACAACACAAGTCTTTAAATTTAGCAGCTTGGAAATTATATCTACCCTAAGTTTATCTCATGACTACTCACAAATAGCAAATATTCTCCAATAGAGTTCTCTCAAATCATACAGAAGCTTAAATGGCACTAAAATATTATATGACTTACTGAACAATAAATTACTGTCCAGAGCTGTTGTTGCTGATACCTTGGCATGTTGAACCAAGAAATCTGAGAAATAAAATCAAGTTATTTTATTTACCAAAATTGTAATCAAATTTGAGTTATAATGCACCCATGTGGCGTATGTATAGATTTGTTCAATGAATCTGATATAGACGTTTTATTAACTCCTAGAGACACCTATAAAAGTCAGTCAAAAAGTTATTTTCTGAATGAGCTTTACTAGTTATTGTATAAGACATAAATAAGTTACTGTGTATTGTATTCTTTGTATACAAATATGTATTGAACTTTTGGGTTTCTGCTTAGCAGAAATCGCCGTTACGATTCCGTTCGCTTTCGAAACATTTTGCTTGTCAAAGTAAAAATAAACATTTTACTTTGCAAAAGGTCGTGTAGCTGTGATTTTTTGACAGTCCTAACTTACACCCCAAGTTTTCGACCTCGACGAGACACCGCGCGCCACGTAATGCGGAGAAAATGACGGAATTTATTACTCTGTCTTTGATATATGGAAATAACTTCCTAACGATTCGTTTCACGGGAAAGCATACTTTCCTCTAGATAAAATTTCAAAAATGTTGGTTGTAGAATGAGCTTTATCAATGAAATAGTTATTGAGATACAGACAGTTAAAAATTAATGTTTTCCAAAAGTTGTGAAAGTAGTCAATTTAAGCCGAACATTTATAAATGGCTTCTAAATGACAAATCATACTACACATTTCTCGGGGGAAAATATATTTATATATAAAAGATTGTTAACTACCACCTACCTCAGCACGTCACCGTTTTCTTCCCCATTCTTTCAAGACACTTTGTGGTAGTGAAGCTTTTATTAGTCATGGACCCTTGAACAAATTGAATTTGCTGCATTCAATTCCTTTCATCTACAATTATAAAAGGAATAATTAACACATTTCGCAAAAACTTTACCTCAAAGTTTGCTCCATATTTACTGAAGGAGTGAGTGAATGGTAGTTGCCAGACCCCAGGTATGCATGGGTGTGTCCAAGGAGGGGAAGGGAGAGGCATTTGCCGCCCCATCCTGGATACTCAGAAACCAAAATGAAAGATAAAAGAAATTCAAATTTTCATGGAGTTAATACACACCTGGTCAATAAATTCATTCGGAAACTAATAAAAGTTTTATTAATTTGTAATATCTTATTGAAAGTAAAGTAAAAGAGGTGACATCGCCTCTAATTCATCATTTTGTCTAATTATCATTAGTAGTACTAGATTATTGACAAATATCTGGTTAACTTCACAAGTTCTAAATCTGTGATAGGAGTTTGTGTTATGTTCCAGCGCACTTATTGCAGAGATGAGATGATGTATCTTATGTATTATGGCAAATAAAAATAAGTCTATTCAGAGTCATCAAATTTTTGCATTCTGGGTGATAATTTATCTGAAAACAGTGCAATTATTGAAATTTTAAATTACTTATCATTTTAAAGAAACATGAAATTTATTTCCCCTTTTCAACTACAAGGAAAGTCTTGTAGTATAAGGTGTTCTTTTCACAAAAGCAAAACCTTGCACTCTCTGCCCCAAAACCTGTCTACACCCCTGAGGGTATGACTGTGCTTTAGGATGGACTCCTAATTTATTTCTGGAAAATACTTCCACTGACACACCCTATCCCACTACTTATAATGAATAGTTTCATTGAATTGTAAAATTTGACCATAATGTGAATTTGTGATATTTATGACTTTTTTTCACACATTCCATAAATTTCAAAGATATAAAAATATTAAATAATGTCCACGAACCTGTTACGCTGTCGTAGCAGGCGGAGAGGTAACACTCTGACGTGGCGCGTCCCAGGTGGCGGATAGGGGGATCCTAACCGGCTTGCTGGCGGACTTGAGCGAAATAAAATAGCTCTCGCGGACCAAACACTCAATCCTCAGGACTAACAACCTTGAAAGACAACCCGTCACCCACTAGGGTGGCCACATCTACATACTCGTTGGACTCAACATGAAGGGAAATATTAATACAAAGAATACCCCAGAAAGTAACCAGTCCACCCCCACTTGTGATGGGGCAAGCAGGTAATCGGATTCTGGGGAGCCTGCACTTGCATGTATTCCACCATGCAAACAACAGCAGAAAATCAAGAAAAATATCACCTAAGCTACAATCAACACCAACTCCTTGCTAAAGATTGGTAAACTCAAACATACTCTAGACGTGCTGCACAAGATCACAGCACTACAAGAAACTAGGTTCACGGACGAAGATGCATTCGAATCCCAAGGATACAGGATCTACAAAGGGAAACCAGGCATCAGAGTGATGAAGACAGTCCCACACTTGGGCTCTGGCTTTGCTGTAAATCATAGTATGATTGATAACATAATAGGGTTCACTTCACCTAATGGTAGGACCTCCTCAGTATCTTTGAGGTGTCACAATAGGGCATATACCATAATGAACTTCCATGCACCCACAAACGATACGAACAGAAAAGACCTAGAGGCAGTTGAGCAATAGTTTTAGAAGAAACCTTGGATAAGATCCCACACCATCATACGATCATACTCATGGGTGATTTCAACGCACAAGTTGGGAAGGAGAAAAATATAGGATATTAGGCCTCTACCCAGTCCATAAGAGGACAAACAAAATCGGAGAACACCTCATGGACCTTTGCGACAAGTATGGCCTGGTCCGAAAATCAACCGGCTTCAAACATCAGCCTAGGAAGATCAAGACTTGGAAAAACCCAAATCCAATGCTAGGCGAATTCCAGATAGACCCTGTGGCTATGGACAAAAAAGCATCACAAGGAGATACAGAATGTCAAGGTGCTAAGAGGAGCTAACGTAGACTCGGACCATTATCTATCTCTAGTAAAAACCAACCTACTGAGGAGACCACCAATATTAGTAAAATACCAATGTTCAACATCCTCCGACTGAATTATGAAGACTGTGCTTTCCAAGTCATCCTGAAGAAAAACACGCAGAAGCAAGGGTGGCCCAACCTAGAGAAAGCTCTACTGGACGCTGCTCAAGAAACCATGCCTACCTAATACAATAAAGATAAGCATCCCTGGTGGATCACTATATGTAAAGAGGTGCAAAGCCTGGGTCAGTTGAAATCAGTGCAAAAATGTGGCCAACTACCAGGCCTTTCTCACACAAAAAAAATAATTGCTAATATTGTACGACAAACTAAGAGGAACCATAACAAGACTCTAATACATCAGACAGAGGAGGAATTTAAGAGACACAACTCCAGGGATTTCTGCAGATAACTCAGAAAACAGACGACACAGTACACAACTCCCACCCTACATCTTCGTGGACCTGATGGGAAGTTTCAGTTCAAAAACAAGGATTGTACCAGTCCTCTGGTAGTGAATTTCTAAATGCTCCTCAATTCAGAGGAACCTAAAGAGAGACTCGCATTCCATGAGCCTCTTTCCAGAAATCCAGACTCCATACCGCCAACCATAGAAGAAATAAGGAAGATTATCAAGAGCCTAAAGAACAATAAAACCTCAGGCGCAGGTATAGTAGCGGAGATGTGGAAACATGCTGATGAACAATCCATACAAACCATCCATCAAATCATACAGGATATTTGGACAACGAATACCTTACCTGAGGGATGGACCTCAGCTGTGATCCATCCTCTACAAAAGAAAGATAGTATATAAAGTCGATAACTACAGAGGTATCTCTAATATTCGTCACATACAAGATCCTATCTAAAGCCTTGCTAACCAGAGCCACGAGTCAACTATATTCCCAATTAGGTGAATATCAGACCGGGTTTCGCACAAATAGATCTTGCACAGAGCAGATTCAGAACATCAAGACAATTCTAAGATACAAGAAGCGCGGCGGACACCAATGGGTCATACTAGTGGATTTCCAGAAAGCGTTTGACTTAATAGACAGACACTATCTTCTCCATTCTATGGGAATTTTGCTTGGATGAGAAAACCACCAGACTAATCCAGGCTACGCTGAAGACTACCACCTCCAAAGTCAAGTTCACAGTTGAGCTCTCAAACAGTTTCTCTATCCAAATGGGAGTTAGACGAGGAGATGGCATTTCTTGCATTCTCTTCAATTGCGTATTAGAGAAGATTATCAGGGAATGGACTGCCACATTACCATCAGGAACTGGACTGAAAATTGGGTACAAAAAAGACTATCTCATTGTACTTTGCCTGGCCTTTGTCGACGACCTTACCTTGTTCGCCAACAACAGAAGAAGCTACCCATCAACAGCCTCTATAACACAGCAGCTAAAACCGGTTTGAGTGTCAATAAAAAAATTGAGCTCATGACCAACATCTTCAATGCCATTGGAAGACATCACAATTCGTAAAGTTTCTACAGTGAAGTAACTGGGGGAGTAGATTTCGGCAAACGAGAGTGAGACCTTAACAATAGACACCAGATGCATCAAGTTGGAAAGGGTTTACACATCCAGGTGCCTCTCTAAGAACCATAAACTCCAACATTACAATTCAGTAGTGAGACTGCCCATACTCTACACCTCTGATTGTCTCCTGATGAACCAGAAAGGCCCACTGAGGAAACTAGAGCTCAAGTAACGGAAAATACTTAGGAGGATTTGAGGACCAATAGAGAAGAGGATGGTGCCTACAGGATCAGATACAACAATGAGCTCTTATTATAATCAAGGAGATACAGTCATCTCCATGAGAAAGAGGCGATTAGCTATCTATGGACATTTGACTCGCATGAGCCCAGGCAGACATACCAACAGGATATTCACCACGACAGGAAGAGGGAAAGCGTCCAAAAGAAATGGATCACCACCGTGAAGTCAGACCAGTCACAGTCAGCAACTGGGAATTTCATTAAAAACATACAGGATCGATCACAATTCCCAAAGATGACTCTACAATGTGTCTTTCCAGAGTCTCTCACCTGCAAGAAGAGTACAGGGACCACCCGACCGAAGTGGACAGAGAGGAAACAGGCACACAACCAGAAGATGAAAGTTTTCTGGGCTAAGAAAAGACAGAAGTTCCTTACAAGGAGTCAAAACGAGCCCCGTGGTCCTCAGTAGGTCACGAGATCAAAAATAAATAAATAATGTATTTAAAATGTTTGCTATCTAAATAGTTCAGTTTTATGCTTTTAAACATAATATGGAATATTTGAAGAGTTGTATTAGTGGCAGAATTTTGTTAAGGTTGGTTTCTTCTCTGTTGATTGTCATTTTCAAACTACCACTTTACTATATTTCATAAACCGACATTTTGTTCTAATGACCCCATAATTTGTAGGTTGATTTCATAATTTCTAATTCAAACAACTTTCAAGTATTTTGTGAATTGCCCCCAAAACTTTTCCCTTACAAATGAGATGTGAAGAGTACATTTTAAAAAAATACGTTTTTGAAAGAATATTTATTTCTTCAGTTTTCGGTTAGTGGAATGAAAAGAAACGATATCCAATTCGGTCCAAACCCTTGCTACAGAAATGCCTTGGAATGTATCAAAAATGGGATATGAGACTATTTTCTAGAAACGATCATTCTTTAGCATTTAAGTCAAGGTGTAAGAAATTGATTTTAAAAAATCATATGTTGCTGGCATATTGGAAATTGAGTTTCTCCACTGTGTATTATGCAGGTAGTGTGAATTTCATAGACTGTAGAAACTACATACATATTGGAAAATGCAATGTTCTCATTAATTCCCATTTAAATATTTAGAGAAAACTAGCAAGTTGACTAAATTTTTAATAAATTTATCTATTTTCACATGTACTACATTACCCGAGGAATATACTCCTGAAACTTCACATCCGGAACTTTCAGAAGTAGTATTTTAGCTTTGCTGGTAAACTTCACTTGCAAATTTTGAGGTAAAGTTTTTGCGAAATGTGTTAATTATTCCTTTTATATTTGTAGATGAAAGGAATTGAATGCAGCAAATTCAATTTGTTCAAGGGTCCATGACTAATAAAAGCTTCACTACCACAAAGTGTCTTGAAAGAATGGGGAAGAAAACGGTGACGTGCTGAGGTAGGTGGTAGTTAACAATCTTTTATATATAAATATATTTTCCCCCGAGAAATGTGTAGTATGATTTGTCATTTAGAAGCCATTTATAAATGTTCGGCTTAAATTGACTACTTTCACAACTTTTGGAAAACATTAATTTTTAACTGTCTGTATCTCAATAACTATTTCATTGATAAAGCTCATTCTACAACCAACGTTTTTGAAATTTTATCTAGAGGAAAGTATGCTTTCCCGTGAAACGAATCGTTAGGAAGTTATTTCCATATATCAAAGACAGAGTAATAAATTCCGTCATTTTCTCCGCATTACGTGGCGCGCGGTGTCTCGTCGAGGTCGAAAACTTGGGGTGTAAGTTAGGACTGTCAAAAAATCACAGCTACACGACCTTTTGCAAAGTAAAATGTTTATTTTTACTTTGACAAGCAAAATGTTTCGAAAGCGAACGGAATCGTAACGGCGATTTCTGCTAAGCAGAAACCCAAAAGTTCAATACATATTTGTATACAAAGAATACAATACACAGTAACTTATTTATGTCTTATACAATAACTAGTAAAGCTCATTCAGAAAATAACTTTTTGACTGACTTTTATAGGTGTCTCTAGGAGTTAATAAAACGTCTATATCAGATTCATTGAACAAATCTATACATACGCCACATGGGTGCATTATAACTCAAATTTGATTACAATTTTGGTAAATAAAATAACTTGATTTTATTTCTCAGATTTCTTGGTTCAACATGCCAAGGTATCAGCAACAACAGCTCTGGACAGTAATTTATTGTTCAGTAAGTCATATAATATTTTAGTGCCATTTAAGCTTCTGTATGATTTGAGAGAACTCTATTGGAGAATATTTGCTATTTGTGAGTAGTCATGAGATAAACTTAGGGTAGATATAATTTCCAAGCTGCTAAATTTAAAGACTTGTGTTGTATTCTTTCTAATTTAATAATATTGAAATTATAATATGGACATCAAATTGGTGTCCATATTATTGCATACAAAATTCTATTAAAGTGCAATATCAAGTTTTGAGCGCTATTATGCTCGTCAAGTCATTTGTGACCCTTTTCAAAAATCCAAGCATTCTCATTGTCTTGTTATCAATTCTA
Source organism: Laupala kohalensis (assembly GCA_002313205.1). Taxonomy (NCBI): domain Eukaryota; kingdom Metazoa; phylum Arthropoda; class Insecta; order Orthoptera; family Trigonidiidae; genus Laupala; species Laupala kohalensis. Next base: position 604,569 of record NNCF01126349.1, on the reverse strand, counting down.
TATGATCATTCAATTTCATTCAGCTATTCAAGAATAGATGATTAAATTTCAATGTCCCATTTGAAAATAATTTCATTTGAAACCCACCTACCCACCTGCCACCAAAGGGCCATTTGATCAGCAGTCAGCAGTAACTGAGGGTGGAAGTGATTGCTTCTGAAACTAGCTTGTGCTTAAAAAAGTGAGAGGTGTGTGTAGCCAATGAATTATTACTATAATGCATTGTATTGTGAATGCCCGAAGTAATTTACGTTGTATGTGAACGGTGTAGCGAAGTCGGTCTTTGGGGCAGCACACCAAAGGGAGCGAGCGAGCAGGCTATTGGGTGTGGGAGTTGCCATCACCTTATCTGGGTCGGCACTCCCTGGCCACCTAGGCCAGAAGTGACTGAGTGAAAGGAAGTCTCTGGAGCGGTGCGCCCGAAAGAAAGAGACAGAGAGGATAATTAATTAAGAATGGTCAATATTTAGCCGGGGGTGGCATAACGTCCGGCGGTCACCACGTTGACTAGCGAGGCGGCGCTTGGTAAATGGGGAAGTAGGCGATCCCGTGCTTTATGAAGTAGATATTTAAATAAATCGTTGTGTAGGGAATTGTTTTTATTTAATATATATTTAAGGGCTATATTGAGTCGGGGACGGTGATAAAATGTTGACCGCTACGCCTGGTCGTGTGAAACGGACTCTCTAGGATGGGACATGAGTATACCCATGCATTTGCAATTATTTGTTAATATTAATTAATAATTAAGACATGGTAGTTTTGGATGACACGTCGTCCGGCGGTCACTACAGTAATATGCGAGGAGGTGCATGTTAGGTGAAATACTTAAATATTTCACGCAGTCCGTGTATTCATAATTTAACTATTGTTGAGCCGGGAATCTCTGGAGATTATTACGCTTGTTCGCGCGGTTGGGGCGGAGGAGATGAGCGAAGACCTAATGCTTTGAATTAATTAGTTTTTTTAATTTATTTAATTATATAATGCTAAGTTAAATTTCAATATATTTTAATATTTTAAAGGGGAAATATGAAAAGAAAATGAATGAATAAATAATTAATTATGACATGAAATCATTAATCGATAGGAAAGGAGAGGAAAAGTAAGTGAATGAGTCGCACATAAAAAGGGAACCCAGTGGAGGTTACTGAACCCCGAGTAGTAAAGGGCGGGATGAATGACGACTAGGTTATGAATGAGGAGGAGAGGACCAGAAGTATAAACAAGAGAAAGACCATATGGGCAGTTATGTTTGATGCGGAGATAATGATATAGACGAGCGAGTAAATAGCTTACAACAAAATATATTGGACACTGTGCGCTCGTCTTGTGAGAAGGTTCTAATAGAATGAAAATTGGAAAAACATGGTGGGATGCAGAATTCACACGAGAGATGCATAAAAGAGATGGGTTACGAAGGGAGTACCAGAGGAAAAATATAGGAACGCAGGACAGAGAAGAGGGAAGAAGAAGAAGATACACCGTTCACCAGAAGATAATGAAAAAGACAAGAGACAAGAAGAGGAAAGTTTGGGAAAATTTTCCATAAGAACGTTTTGGAACAATCTTTTGGGGGTTACCGTAAGTAATAAGCAGAGAGAGAATCAATAGTAACACAGTGTAGCAATCATTACAAATGGAAACAGGGAGAATTATGGGATAGAGAGAAACAGCAGATGTATTAATGTATGGGCTATTGGCATGTGGGTCACCGGGAGAAATGACGGGATGAAAAGAAGAAAGTTATGAAATCAAAATTACTAGAGAATATGTAGAGCAACTTATAGAAGGTCGGAAAAGCGAGAAATGCCCTGGTTTCGATAGAATCACTATAGATATGGTGAAACACGCAAAAGAGGTGTGTCAAAGAACTAACAGAAGTATTTAATGAGTGCTATGATTATGGTTATTTTCTGCGTGTATGGAAGATAGGATTAATTAATGTATTTATAAAACCTGCGAGAGATGAAACAGAATGTAAATTATATAGACTAATAAGTATCTTAACCGTGATTGGAAAATTATTGGAGAGAAAATAGAAGACGATTTGCATGAGGAAGTTGCAAGTCAATGTGCAATACGGATTTATGAAGAGAAGATAAACTGAGAATGCGTCAAACAACCTGCGTAAATATATGAAGGAAAGGAAGAGGAAATATGAGTTAGCTATCATGGTAGACTATGAAGGAGCTATCGACAGCGGAAAATGGTCTTGTAACAGTTACACGAATTAAATGTTAGTCATCGGTTCTGAAGGTGGTAACAAGTTGTTTTGAGGACAGACATATTATACTCGAAATAGGACCAGAACCAATAATTGGGAAGGTAGAATAGGGCTGTCCCCAAGGGTGTCATCCGGGGCCTTTTATTTGGAATATTGTACTTAACAAATAGTCTTGACAAATAACTGATTATAAACAATTGTGTATGCTGATGTCGTACTTGTGGAAGGAAATAGCAGGAAGGAGGTAAAGGAAGCAAGACAAAAGTTATAAGAATCGTTGCTCGGAGCAAGCGTATCAGCACAGTTTTAAATATCGAAAGTGAAAACTGTCGGAATAATGTTCGGAATGAAATATGGAGGTAAATGCAGAAGAACAATAATTAAGACTAGCAGTTTGAGGATGAAATTAGCAAGGAAAAATTTAATATCTGGGAGTAATTTTTGACAAAAGGTTGTATTTCCAACATCACTTGGCACACTTCGAACAAAAAATACAAAAGTTGTATTATACTATGGTGAGATTGGGAATAAATAAATACACAATTAATTTTAGGGATGTAATAAAACTCTACAAAGGAGCTATGATGCCAATAATTACGTACTGTACGTGTGTCGGAATGAGGAAGGCAAAATTGATGCATAGGGCAAGGAAACTAGAGTCTATTCAGCGTCTATGCTTGTTGTGGTGATGTCGGGCATATCATCTCTCAAATAAAACGTTGTAGGTGCTACGTGGAGTCTTAGCAAAGGACTTCGAGGTCGAAGTGATAGGACTACGATATCTGGTGTGAAGAGAAAAAGAAGTGCAAAATGATAATGAAAAAATAACTAAATAGAAAAGGAGGGACGAGGGTGCACGAAGAGAAAACAAAAGAATATGAACGGTGTTGGCAAATAAAATGGAAACAAGCAACAGAGGGCAGGTATTTAGATTTATTAAGGTTGTGGCATACGTACAGAAAAAGATTTTTTAAAGTCAGGTGCTCATGTAATCGGAATTCTTACTTGACACGGATACTTCAAGTACTTCTAAAAGAGGAGAATTAAAGAAAATGAAATGTGCTTTTGTGGGTGAGGCATTGAACATGTACAATCCTGCTTGATTGTACGAATAATGTTACAGGGACTGAATGACGGGAAATGCAGAGATGCAGAAAAAGTAAGGGAATATTTAACTTAAAGGACTGGAAACTGGTTAGAAACAGAACAAGATTATATGCAGTTTGCGTCATGCAGATCATGTGCATAAGAACATAATGTAAAGTTACATAGTGTAATTAAATACAATTACTTGAAACAAAAAAAAACAAAAAGGAGGGGGAACCTAAGGAAGGCAAGGAAAATTAAGATGAATAATCTCAGTAGTGGCCAAGAGGTTGAGGAACAGAGGTAAAGAAGCAAGAAAATGTTTTAAAAAGTTTGAAAAGTTTAATACAGGGAGTCTTTACATGTGCATAATAAGTAATATAAAAAATACGTAAGTTTGAAAAGTTTAGTAAAGAGCTTTGCGTAATAAGATACATTTTCAAGAAACAACTGATAAGTGGAATATTAGTGAGGAAGAGCGATCTGATAAACAAGACGAATTGATAGTAGTTAATTAACAATGGTCAGGTACTGCAATGATGCACAGCCATATAGATATAAAACATAAGACAATCAATAATAATTCAATAGATGTCAGAGATGAATGCATGAAGTAAGTACTTGTAATGTCAACATTTTGAGCAGGGATATGTAGTGCAGCTGAAATAAAATGAAAAGAAATATTTACATTCGTTTTTATATAACAAATAAAACTCCCGTTCAAAATTTTGTGATTTGTATGTGTTTTTCTTTCTTTCTGTTTCTCATTAACTTTAAAAACTTATTTTATGGAGCTTTGATTTATACAAGGCAGTGGTGTGGATTTATTTGCGAGATTTCACTATATGTATGAATTCATGTGAAAGTAGAGACATTATGTTGGAACAGGTTACTCTCGAATAGCGGTTGCTAACGGGTGGTCCGCAAAACAAAAATGATCAATGCTTCTTGAAATAGGTTTTTTTTTCCTCTTCTAAAGTGTCAAGTGTAGACTAGGCTGTGAATAACAAGAAGTACAGATTGTATCGGTAACAACGTTACGTACTTTATATTGTTTCATTTTCTCTTTTTAAATTTTTTATAATTGTGTTTGTATGTTATAATATCTTCACACTGAATTAATTTATTGCTCCCCATGTGATCATACTTAGTTCGTTACTACTTATTTGACAATTCATTCATTTCATTATTACAAGTGTAATTTCTAAATTTTATATACGTGGATTGGAAAATAAAAATGAACATCTAACCAATAATATTAAAACTTCCGAAGTCGGTAAGATTAAAGGTTGTATTACAACTTGTATTACAATTTTTATTTTCTGCTGCAAATCGCTACTAGATTTGAAGCATTCAAGAGGGAACTCAGTCTGGAAAGAGTAATTTGGTGGTTTGTTTTGTGTTGTTAAATGGAGAGAAGCAGGTATTTTAAATTGTTCTTAAAACTTCTATCAGTTCTCAACTTTCCTGGTAATGGATCGTGATCAAGTTGTAGGTCTTTCAATAGATTATTACTACTATATATATTCAGTGATGGGCAAACGCAAAATTGTTTATTACGTTTTGGGCTTTTCCTCGTCTCACAACATAAAATATAAGAAGTGGAAGTGCTAAAATTATTTCACCTCTCACTTTCGTTTAAAATCCAAAAAAGTTGCACACGTATCCAATCACTGTGTTGAAACAAATTATTTAAAAAAGTTATGTTTACGAAATTTTGTATAGAAAAGTTTATTAAATATGGTGTAAACTCGAATATAGTGTAAACTTGGAGTGAATGTTTGAAGGTTATATTACGCGCCTACATCACTCGATAGATATCGATCCATAGAGGAATATAGCTTGTAATGCAGCGCTAACAATGGCCAAGCTAGGAACTACACTGTATTTGTCCGTGTTGTTGCGGTGAATTTGGGAGAAGTGAATGAACAGGCCACAGCAGGATGCGGTTCGAGGAGGACGTGTTTGTGAATACATCTCGTTTGAGTGCATTTAGTTATGTTGTTTGTTGTGTTGTAGTATTAGTGTCGCAGTTTCCTTGTGCATAACTAGTGGTGAAATCTAATGTGTTTTAAGTGGTTTCCGTGTTTTATCACGCTAGACTAAAAGCATAGATCAACTTTATTAGAGTGCGAGACCCATCATGGCGGCCCCCTGGAACAGGACTGTACAGCACAAGAATATAACATCAATATTTTCTAAGCTTCAAGGCGCGTTTCAGGATGCTGTCGCTCCTCCCAAATTGGCAACTGACAAAAGGACTCTTGATAAGACATGGAAATTAATGGATAAAGTGGTCAAGTTATGTCAACACCAAAAAATGAACTTGAAAAATTCTCCTCCTTTCATTCTTGATATTTTACCTGACACCTACCAGCGCTTGAGACTTATTTATTCAAAATACGAAGACAAAATGATTGTGCTACATAGTAATGAACATTTTAATGTATTTATAGTTAATCTTATGAGAAAATGTAAACAAGCCATTAAACTTTTTAAGGAAGGAAAGGAGAAGATGTTTGATGAAAATTCCCACTATCGTAGGAATCTTACCAAGCTGAGTCTAGTTTTTAGTCATATGTTAAGTGAACTTAAAGCTATTTTTCCTAATGGAACATTTGCGGGTGATCAATTTCGAATAACGAAGAGTGATGCAGCTGAGTTTTGGAAGAACAATTTTGGAAACAGGTATGTTTTGTTTGAATTTAATATAAGTAAATAATTTTTACAATTGAGTACACTTTATTAATACTAATTGCATATTTATTGTTATTCAGCACAATGGGTTCTATATTGAGGTTTTTACTTAATCATGCACTGTATAATTTTTATTCTTTGTTTTTTATGCTGCTGTGGAAATCTAGTGTTTCTGTGTTTGTTATTTCGTGTCTATTATTTGAAGGACATACTGTAAACAGATTTTTAGACATCGTTGCATTTTGAGACATACTGGTATGATAAATACATAATATCATCAGAACTATCTAGTGTGTTCTGCTATAGAATATCTTTTTATTTGTTGTGTACTACTATAACTTGTGTGTAAAATGTGTGATTGAAATGTCTGAATGCATGATTATACAATCTATTGCTCTTAGACTCTTTTGTTGAATCACTGGTAGTTTCCGGTACATGTCCATCCTGGCCCAGGTTTTTCTCTGGTTTTCCTTCTGGTAGAGGTGGATTTCTTATACAGGTTCTCTAGACTTTGTCTAGGGGCGTGTATATTGTAACAATAAATCGTGAATTTAGTGTTATTTCAATTTGTATGATTTTTAAACTTTATACTTAGAATAATCTATAGTTTGATGATAATTTGTACATGTAAAATAAATTTTTTGAGTTAAATTACAAACATATTGACATTCTATTAGTATTATAACTTGCAGCTAACTTTTTATCGTATCTAGGAATTTTATCTAAAATTTTTGAATCCACCTCTGCCTTCGTGCCCTTGATCGGAATTGATGGGATGATCCCTTGCTTGCTTCCAGAGAGTAAATTAGTTTATTGTCCTCCAAGTGGTCATACACATTTTGTACTGCTTTTTTGACAATAAATTTATTATTGTCATGTAGGGTGGGGGGTCAGTATTTCAGTAATGTCATGTCAGGTTTTTCATAGGGATGATTATGGAATTATTTGCTTAGTATTTCCAGAAAAATTTTAAACTTCTCTCATGTAAGATAGAAAAGTGTATTGTTCTTAAATGCAACTTATTTTGTATTGTTATTCAAGTTAACTTGTGGAATGAATAAGAGAATGTCAAAATATAACAATTTTTAAAATTGTATTCTCCACGAACATCAACGAACGATGTGTTTTAGAGATCGTTTCTGTATTTATTGGTTGTTGTTTTTCCCAGATGTGCTTTGTGCATGTATTTCAATGTTTTACTTGAATAATGGATAGTTTTGCATTATTGAGTTCATACCTATAAATATTAATGATTGCGAGAGCTAGATTATTTTATTCTGTTAATCTTTCCCTATGCATAAGTTATGACACACCCATGCAATTACTTGAATAAAAGAATATTTGGTCCCAGACAATTTGAAGTAAACAAAAATAACTAAATAACAAACATTTAATTTTTGAGACAATTAAGTTAACTAGTCAGTGTTATTGTATCTTGGGTAAAAATTAAAATATACTGCATTCTGCCTTCAGAATTTTAATCTTTGTCTAAGGTGTTCAAAGCCTATTCTCTTCTCTTAGTACATTTCAAGTAGATGCTTAAGAAAAGGGTCAATGTAATTACAAGTAAATGAAATTTTTCTAAGTTTACTTATCATTTACTTGTTATTCTTGTCCCGACATTAATGCCATATTTACTAACATTGCCATTTTTGATATGATAGAAATTTCTTGTTCTTTTTTGTTCCTGAGTGTGAGATAATTTAAAGAATTGCCATTAGTAGTTTTGAGTACACAATTGTATCAGTTTGTGAGAATTAACAAAATTGTAAGTTATTTACTTTATAAAGGATGAAAACTTTTGTTGCTGGATTTTTTTTATACTATTAAAAAAGGGGTTCTTATTTTTTAAATATATATTTCTTAATACTTTGAGCATGGATATAGTATTGAAATAGTGCAGAAATATTGTCCTTTAATATACAATTAGTATTATTTACCTTTGTCAAATACAAATGACAAATCTATAAAATAGCTGAAATCGTTGGTGTAGGGTTCATGATTTCCTAGTTCAAATAATTCCAATTAAAAAATAATATTCAATACTAATAGTTAACATTGTAAACTATTCCACAATACAGTTATGAACAAATTTATATCTATTTTTTGTTAATTTTTTATGACCATATGAAACATCTTGTAAGACTGAACTTTCATTTGTGTGTGTGAAGAAAAATTCTGACTCAAGGGCTAGTTTATTTATGGGCTGCTTGTGAACAGAAGTGCAGGGTCCGAAAAATAATAAAAGGGGCTTAGGTGGGTATAAACACAAAACTATTATTTTATGTTGAATACATATGGCAAATAGTGGTGCAATATTATTACACATACTTTCTTAGTTCGTATAGGAAAATAATATTTCTACAATTTTTCAAACATTTGTCATGCATTTAAATAAAGATAAAATAATTGAAGAAATTACTGCATGATAGTTAAATGATAACACAGTATAAATATTTAGAACTACCTTTTCAGTATACATGTTGTATTAACGCCCGCGACATTTCGACTGCTGCTTTCTGTCATTGGAGAAGCAGTTGTCGAAACGACGTCAGCATTGTGAATATATGTGTACTTAAAAGGTCGTTTTAAATATTTAAATTGGAATATGATAGTAGACAAGAATAATGTCTATTAAGTGACGCTCCGAGAAGTGTCAGAGAAAATAAGTTTTCGAAATTAAAGTGATTCAAATTGTTTACGAACTCAAAAGTCATATAAGGTCTAAGATGTTCATAAAAGTAGATCATTGGAAGACATCTCAAAACAATTTTTTTATTGGAAACATATATATAT
>NNCF01126349.1:581615-595509 GCA_002313205.1 Laupala kohalensis | reverse complement strand
GATATATATATATATATATAATTACTAAATATTTGAGCTAAATATTAAAAATATTCCCTTTTTGAGTTTGAATTGGTCTCTATTACCCCAAATTTACAAAGGGACACTAGCAGTCCTGCTCTGATTGATTCATGACTGGAGGGGGCTTCAGGCTGGGCGAAATCTTCAACAAGTGGAAGTTTCTCTAATTCCGGTACGTGCTGCCGATGTGAAGTCTGGACAAAAGAATCCGCCCCCCAAAAACCGATTAGGGTTTGTCGATTGAAGTTGGTAATGTGTGGCCACCGACATACATTTCGATATACTATCATCATTGTTACGGCATGTCTTACAACTTTGATTCAAATTTTGTTTTATTCATCTACCTTAGACGAGGACAATGAACTATCGTTATATAATCTAGGATAAATAGTCCATTTTATCATAATAAGAAGTAGGAATTAGTGTTTATCTTAATTGTTTATTTATTCGCAGCTATTATGGGAAATTTATAATTTATGAGATGAAAATTTGCACCTCGGAACAAGGGGAAAAGGTATTCAAGAGCAGATTAGGAAAGGTCGACTATTTGAGTGGTAGAGTCTTTGGCGAAGACTTACTGCCGTCAAAAATTTGATCCATTTTGTTTCAGATTTTGTGTTGATTAGGAAGTGCCCCGAAGACCCACTTGGAAGCTAGATTTACGAAACCTTAGCTTACTTTTGTGCTTTTTCAGTCGTGAAAAACAGTAACTTTTTGTAGCTTAAGTATTTTTGTACGTTTATGAACGCATTTGGAATTTGATAATTTATGAGTGCTATTTCTTGGATTCAAACCACATTTTAACATTTTCTTGAGAAATATCTTGTTATATTTTAAATTTTATATTTTTGCTAACACCCCCTCCCACGGAACGAATCGAAATGTTTTCTATTTATATTATTTTTATCATTGTAAATTTATTTTAATCATTTATAAATTGAAAATTATTTTATATAGATGTTCATTGAGTATACAATGATTTTAAGCGTTAGATAATTTTCCTGCAAATATAAAAATTGGATATCTTAAAGTCTTAGCACATTCTGCAGGAATATTAAAATTTTGTTTACGTAATTTTTCCTTTTTTTCGTGGGTCTTAACGGCTCGTCGACATCGAGGTCATTAGAGCCCTAAAATCTTGTACATGTAGGGAAAATGCAGTTACGCACTAAGGAGAGCCAACATGACTCTCCCCGCGTGTGGGACTCGCCGAGTGACTCAACCATACCCTCTAAAACCCTCCTGAATTACAGTATATCAAAACATATCTCACAACATATATCAAACATTACACATTTACAAAAAAGAGAAAAGAAAAGGAGAATGAAAGATACCCTACCTCTCGCAACCGAATAGCGTCGGGATCGAAAAGAACAAGAGGTGACCAAGGAAGGTCAGGAAAGAGAAAAGAAGGAGCCTACCACAAGTAAGTAGAAGTAATGCCAGACTCAGCTCGGGGCCCCGTGTTTGCCAAACACGTACTTACTGGATGTAAGTCTCCAGTGGGGGTTTAATTTTTCCTGTTCACCGTAGTCCTTTACACTATAGGCATGCAGGCTAATGAAAGGCAATGCTGCTTAGGGAGGGAAGTTCAGTTATTTTTAATTTTTCATGTTGGACTTTTTTTATAAATTGAATTGTCTTAATAGTTAATATTACTTTTGAAACTACCACTCAAAGTTGTTTATAATTTAAATATTAACAAAGACAATGTGACTTGGGATGATTTGACTAACGTCGCTACTTTATGTAAAACTTCACCTTACCAGTCCCCGCAATACAAACGACACAATTCCGACTTAATGATGGAACACGAATCGAGCCACCCTGTTTTAGTGTTAGACCAATTTCTTTCATTAAGGGAATCCGAGAGAAATGTATTCTGAGTGAGAGAACTCTTTGTTTATAAGTATTACGGGAAATGTGTTATGTAAGAGGGGAGCCCTGTTACCTTAAAACTATTCGACGTTTGATTTAATTAATTTTTTGTCATTACCACCAATTTTGGTGCTATTGACATGCGTCTTCAATCTAATGAAATGTGTTGGTAACTTTTGAGGGTGTGCTAGAAAGGTAGTGCTTTGGTAGTTTCGAGATTCGAGCGATCACCAGAGCAAATCCTCACAATGAAAAGCCATAGAAAACTAAGAGCACGGCTTCTTGTGTCACTGTGCCGGGTGCCTCAGGGGATGCTATTTGCTGCTGGTGTTCTGATGTCATTGGAGCATAACGGAACCCGTCGCTAGCGGCCCTGTCGGCGACCTCCGTGCTGCGCTACCAATCACGGGGAAAGACCTGTGTCATGGGAAGATCGAATTCACTTGTGTTACTGTCACTTGGGGAGTAAGATTAAATATTTAGGCATTATTATTGATGAAGAATTAACGTGTGTGAAATACTTGGATTATATAGGAAATAAATTAAAACGAATAATATGCGAGTGGGAATCATCCGATATACCATTGGAACAAAGAAGTTAATAACAACAGGGGTGTTGTTACCACAAATTACCTACTGCTGTACTGTGTGGCACGAAAGATCAAAATTAGTACACATGTCTCGACGACTTGCAAGATTTCAAAGAAAATGTTTAATATATTAGAGTGGCGTATATTGGAGTATACAAGTACATCAACAAAAGCTTTACAAGTGATCCTAGGACAGATACCAATATACTTAGAAATTGATAAGCACTTCTTAAGATACAAACTAAAGAAAACAGAAGAAATACTTGTAGAAGAAGAGAAGATACAACGAAATGCACATGGATGGAAAGGGAAAATAACGAGCTCTTGTGCAATGTTGACAAATACGTTGGGACAAGGTAATAGAAGGCAGACATTCGTGCAAATTAATACCCAATGTAACATACGGATATAAGAATAAAAAAATGTTCCAACCAACACCTTCAATGATTAACCGGTCACGGTGATTTAAATACTTATTGGTATATGTTAGAACTAACAGATTCAAACCTTTGTACATGCCATGAAGAAATAGACACTGTGAACCACGTAATACTTACCCGCGCAATACTCTGCACAGAATGAGGTAATTCGAACCGTGAAATGAAGAAATATGGAATTTTTAGTGATAAGAGATGGGACGAATATATATGGCAACGGAGGCGCGGTACAGAACATTTGAGAAATATATTATGAGCATAATAATAATACGCAAAGCTAATCAGACGAAAGTTAGATGGTAGACAGTACCCCATCATCCCGCGTTAGGGGGCTCCGTTGAGAGACGATGGCTAAAGATGGAACAGCCTTAAAAGGCAAAATATAATATGGAAAACTCAAGGGAATAAGAAAAAATCATCTAACACAAAAAGGAGAAGATGAAAAATATAAAGAACAGGAACTGACCACAGATAGGATGAAGCAACATTATATACAAAAGAAGATATAAAAGATATATAAATATGAAGACATGAAATCAAAATGAGTTTTTAACGAGAAGGAAAAGTCAAGAAATTAACCCAGGTAGTGGCATGCTTAGCCCCAAAACTGGGATATTGCTAAGGAAAACGAAAAGAAAAATGTGTTACTGTCGGATCTTATTAAATATCGAGATAACGAGTTCATGAGAAATTAACTAGTGTGTTCGTTTTCTCATTCAGTGGAGAAAGTGCCACTACTTCCTGGTATAGAATTGTGCTAATGCTTAAAGAAGGTAGTGGATCGATATGCAGACCCCGGAAATGAATATTGAACACTGGATTCTTTCTTCTTGAAACTGATTTTTATGTTCCGCTTCTATTCCGAGTCTTCCAAATTAGACACTCCACGTCAAATCAACACAGCTTTATCGATTTTTCATGTGACTATCTTAGATTTTGATCAAATTTAGCAGACAGGTAGCCTTCATATATATTATGAATGTATTAATCTTCGTACGTGAAGACTACTTTCCTACCCCATTTTATCGAAATATGAGAAGGCGATGTTCACACGCTTTTATTTACATGGAATGACCCTGTTGTAAGCGTCCAAATAATTCGGTATCTTTTCAAATCATTATTTATTTGGCTCAGGAGAGTCTATTATGAAAGTTTCACAATAATGTCCGCAGTTGTGTGTATATATGTGGCCGCAGTTGTGTGTTTTACTCTTGATAAACTACTAAATGATGCGTCAGAAACAAGGGATTTGTAATTGACTGCTTTGAAATAGACCTGTTTGTGGATAATTCATTGATTCACCATTTACTTTCGCAGCTTTCAACATCTACTACCAGTTTTGGAAATAAAGATAAATAACAGGGTACATTGAAATCTTCGTGCTTCAGTGTAGGAACATACTTTTTTTTCGAGTACAAAATATGTATCATTTGCAACCACTGTTTTCTGCGGGTCATAACGTTATTTGCTATAGTTGTTCCGCCGACAGTTGCCCATTAATACAGGGTCATGATAATAATAAAGAGGCACACAATGACATTATTTTTCCGTGTATTTTTCTTGAATAATGAATTTTTTAAGGATTCTGTATCATCTCCCACAACCTCTACTCTATTCCTCTCTCATTCATCTGACACTCTTCAGACCCCACATATTCCTTTCTACAATGCAGTATTGCGACCTCTGTTCTTAAGATAACTTTGTTCCAGGTTTCTCTTTCCATCAAGACGTTTTCAGGCGATTAACTCGTCAGAACAATTCATGAAACAAAAGTAACCCTTTTCCTGGCTTCTGTATTAAGATTAATTGGGATTAATGGTATCGCACTAGCCGACTCGGTCCATGCATGGTGCATTTTTTATTATGGCGTACCCCTTTATAATTTAGTGTGGACAAAACGATTTGTTTACATTCAAGAACCGTGGAACTTTCCTCAGCGAACCTCTACAAATCAAATTCAGCATCCCGTGAAATTTTCTATATATAGTAACAGCCTGATGATATTCATTCTGTGCGTTGACTGATAGTTTTGATAGTGCTTACTAAGCTTTTCTTTTGCAACATTTTTTAGGTCTTTCCCGTCATTTCTGTGAATGATTAAAAAGGAAAGTTCGCTCTTTCAAGAATTATTGTTTTATGTGCAACTTGGTTGAAGTGTTTTAATTTTCGTATTTTTTGCAATAAGTGAATACAACTTTACTAATTGTTGCTAACTATGCAAGTAATATTGTTTATTTAAATGTGAATAATATGTGGGAGGATTGACTTTTGAAGTGACGTTTCTGCATGAAGGATGAGCCTCACCTGTGCCTCAGGTGGTGGTGTTGTTATTCATCATCAAGTCATCCCGGGTTCGATTCTCGATGGGACCAGAGAATTTGTAACTTTTCACATTAATGTCCCAGTTCATACAGCTGTGACTACTAAAAAGCAAACATTCCTTCCTCTATCCAGCTCCTCCTAGTATCAATAACTCTACTACTAACTACTTCTACTAAATCCTCCACATGGGCCAAGTTGTTGGTAAACCCAGCTAAGCGGCCCACCTACTAACAATAGCCTACCACCCAACTCCTATCGCTCCATGTAGATAAGCTTCAATAGTACGCTACATTTCCCATTTACAAATACAACAATATATGAAGGATGAGGAGGGTTGCTGCCGAGCATCCTTCCTAGATCTGGTGACCAAAGTCAGTGCCTTCCCTGACAACCGCGTCCGCCATCGTTCTTGTTAGGTACCGTGCGCGGTTCGTTGCCCTCGTGGTAGCGACCGCCGCCATTGCCACTTCACTCGCTGCAGCTACCTCCGCCCTCGGCGCCTCCGCCTCCCGCGGAAGTTGCGATACCTGTCAGCTACGTCCCGCATCACCTCATCTGCGCTTCTTTGTGCGTCAGCGCGTTTGGCCTCCCGCGCATTGGATCTAATTCATAGCTAACAAAGAGTCCTTTATAATTCTCGATACTTCGATGGTGGAAATAGCGTCTTGTGTCCAAATGCTACCTATTTTATCCCTCCTCTCGGTCTTTTACCCGTCAGATAATTGTAGGTACCATCCTCTGAGATGACCTACCGTGTTACGCACTAACCCAGGAACAGTATGTCAGGCATCAGTAATTTCGCTTCATAACATAAGAAATTACTGATGCCTGACTGCAGTATTTTCACTGAGCGCTGACCTACAGTTCTTATCATCTGACCGCTCTGTGAAATGTACGCTGAAACAATGCACAATCCTCGCACCTGACGACAAAGACAAAAACTGACCAATTTCCCAAAAACGCGTGACCCTAAATTACTAAATAAGTCATTTATTAGGGTAGGTTAAGGGCGTGACATAAAATAGTATTAAAAAATTACAACTTGTGTTGATGTAACTGTGCACGATATATACACTGGACTTGAGTCGTAAGGGACTCCTGTAATTTACGTTAGACTTTTTTAATAAATCAGTACTCACAACATAGAGGATAATATAAGACTGTTCGATCTCCTTCCTCTTAAATTTCTCACATAAGATGCAATAAGAAATATGAAATCGTTACCATTAATGAATGTCAATGTTTAATTTTAACTTCACGATATTTTTGTAGACTTTCTTGTTGTTTATTGTGTCAATACACAATGTTTCAACCTCCTGTTAGATATATGAAAATATAATAACTATCAAGGTTTAATTTTAATCGAATTAATAATGGGTGAAATATTTTACATAGATTAACAATGAATTATAAAACAAAGAATACTTTTTCAATGGAACATTATCTTTATCCACTTCTTTATCTTCTTTTGAAACAGAACTTTCTTGCGAATCAATGATTCATTGTTTTATTCAACCAACTTCGATAATAACGCCTATTACAATAGTATTCTTCTAAGCAACATATACGGCTGTTCACAGAACTGAGTGAACTAAAGTTGTGCACGTTTGTTGTCTTTCTCACCATTACCTAAGAGTGAAATGACTCCATTAATATAATATTCTTCATCATAGAAACTGATTATTGTCTCGCTGCTTTTAATTACAAAAATATCTACGTTGTATAATAATGTAAGACGACATTTTTTACCCCTACGTAACATCCTTGGAAGATATGGTGAAATTTATGTACCTCTCCTCTTGACTAATGTGATTTGGGTAGTAGCCAATACGTGTTAAGGGCACTGCATCATACGCGTCACGTAAAAGGTGATCTGTCCCGTACAGTGACAGAAGTTTCACACATACATTCATAATTTACATAAAGTTCATTACACTCTTTGGGATCATTCATGATTTGTTCTACCAATTTCGTATTCAATTTATTAAAATACGTGATTTATATTGGTAGACTAGTATGTTTCGCATTTCACTTGCACAACGTTTTGCAAATACAAACTTTCAAAATACAAAGAAGTAGAGTCTGGATTGTATGAAATATTACTCCCGAAATTCATGTAAACCTGTACATTTTACGTTTTATTCAGAGAATTAAATGTACACCTCTTCATTTTTTCCAATATTTTCCAAGCGGTTTTCCAAATCCCACCCTTGCTTTAGAAGAAACAGTCTATATTGTTCACGTACGTAACACTCGTAATAATTCATCGACCTAGTATGGTAATCACTGCCAAAAAGGATTGTATCATTCTCGAATAGTTTCCTAATAATATAAAAGATAATTACATTGAATCTCTTAAAATCCACGGTAAAAACTTCCTAATGCGCTATCTCACCTCTGGGGTTGCCTAGTTTCATCTCTTACTGGTTGGACTTGCGGATTGCGAACTTAAGAAGTCGAAGAAAAAGAAGTTTTAAAATCTAGAGTGAGATATTGATGTCGAGTCAGGCACGTCTAAAGATTTGTGAGAAATACTGGAAGTGGAGACTACCCAGTACGATGCTTCATTCAGGATATTTTGAAGGGTTTTGTCGAATAAAAGGTCGAAAAAACATTCTAACGATTTTTAAGAGGTTCGATATTTGTAAGAATTTGAACTAATAAACTTCAAAGTTTAATTGTTTTAGATATTGTCTTAAGCCCGCAGATTGTGAGCATATTGAGTGGTTTATACGAGTTATGTGGAAAGACTTAGACTTAGGATACCAAAATAAACGAATAATAATAAGATGCATCGTAAAGAAATCTTTCAATTATGTTTTAAGTTGTGCATTTGCTTGCAAATAGAAGCCACCATTCTCATGCGATGAATTCTTGTGGAAGTCGAGATGTGGTTGGCCTACTGGATACTGCGTTAAATCTCCGCGTACCGTCCCTTGACGGTCGCTTTGTCGACCGGAACGATAACCTGCTTCACCACTAAACGTAGTCGCACGCTTTATCATCGTTCACTGAACTCCGTTGCTTCTCGGTGCCGTGTTATATCTCCGCGCCTCGCCACCACCTAATGGCGTTTCTTAATATCGTGGGATTTGATTTCGCAATACTTTTTCTGTCTTCTTGTTTTGACAGTTTTGGTTTGTTCGTGGAACCTTTCCTGCTCCCCTTCTGAACCTTGCTTATTTTGCTGACTGGTTTGTGAAATTAGCGTTTGTTCTCGGTTTTGTAATTTCCCGTCATAAATGAGACTTACGTCCATGCTACATCTGGATTTCTCTTCTAAGCTATCATATCCTGAAAGTCGTTACTTCCCTTCTTCCTGATGTTATGTGTTTTTTTTTCGAATTATCATGAATGAATATGTAAGACCTTCAATAGGTTTTCTTTCGTTTCAGGTGAGGAGTGTACCGTTATTTTCTCAAACTCATCCTTTTCTTGGGTACATATACAGTACAATACAAATATAATAGAATGCAGTACATCCCCAGTTATATTGCATTTTAACATCATTTAATTGTGATTCCTTCTTATTAGAGAGTATTTTAGTAAAGTTACATTTATTGGGGTCTAATTGTATTACTGTCACGTTTGTTGCGTACGTTTCTGTGCTTGGAATGTATCTCAAAGCATTTCATCGTTTTGCATGTAAAGTAGACTACTCATTTATTTTGTTATTTCGTCGAAAGAAATGTCTCGTTTACCGGTCGTTTCCCTTTACTCCTCTGCATGTCCTCTTCTTTTCCTTAGTCTCTAACCTCTCTCCTTCTCCACATGTTTACCGTTTCGCCCATTCTTGCCACTGGGAACAAGACATAGAGAAACGAGATCAGACCGGAATCTAATTAGGTCGTACTTACGTCTGAAATACTCCATTGAAGTGTACACACCGAAAGATTTTTGACCTTGTTGGGAATCGAAAAAGAGTTTTTTCTCGTGACAAGCAAGCGCACTAGCTCTAAACTATCAAACGACTTATTTTTTATGAACATTACGAGGTTTTATTTTTACAGAGAAACATTGATAACGATTACATGCTTTTTTAAAACTCATCTTGATTCTCTCATAACACTTATTTTTATTTATTATGCCTTTTGGCGAGGTTCAGGCCTGCTCTTCCACCTAACCTTTCGACTAGGGTAAAGGAATTTAGGTAGGAGAGATGGTGGGTTGCCAGGCCGAAAACCTCACCTAGTTCGGCCGAGTAGGGTTTGAACCCACGCTGTACCATTCAGCGAGATCGTGGAATTGAAGACGCTACCACTAGACCACTGCTGTCTAGACGTTTTATGTTCAGAAACCTCGTTAATAAGAATTTTTAATTTCTGAGGAACCTTTGTAAAACAACATTTATACCACAACACGAATGTTTGCTGTACTAATCTCAATAAGCCGAAACAAATCACTTTCTAAACTTCGTTTCTACGTAAATGCCCAACCTTAAGGCCGTGTCCTGCGTGGGCGACAAACGCGAGCGACAATTTCAAGCGACAAGATTCAAACACGCTTGTAGTTACGAGATTGTCCTACGTGAGCGACAGCGACACTAGCACTACAACCGCGACATTCGACGACGCTTGAACCAAACATGCTTGAGTTTTGCGCGTCAGACGCTACATTTCACGCTAGGAGACTATATAGTCTCTTTGATTTCACACAACTTACTTGACTATACTAGAGATTATCGTTTGTAAACAATAAAATGTAATAGTATCGAGTAGGTCTTGACATTTCGTCGTGATCACGCCTGAGGCTACAGTGTTTTATAGGTTAATTAATGTAGTATCGAAGTGGTTACAGTTTCGTGCAAGTTCAAAACACAACAAACCCAATTTTGTTGGTGGTGCAAATTAGTTCCTTTTTAGTAAGGTAATCGTTAATACCATTTTCAAGGAAATAAAAAGTACAAATCAACACTGGTGTATTCAAAAACTTTTTGGGACGCAAAAACAGTTGCGAGTATAAATGTTAAAATTCAATGTAATTTAGGCGTTATTTTCTGATCAATTTTGTGTGTGTTTTCTTGGCATACTTGCCTTAGAACCATGTATTTCGCTATAAATCCGTCTTGTCACATATATATTCACGTATTGTTTGCGGTGTAGCGCCATCTTGCTTAAAGAACCGACCGATCGCACGTGCGTCCACGCAGGACACTCAATCCTGGCGACGCGACGCTACACTTCCGTCGCTTGAAGTTGTCGCTCGCGTTTGTAGCTCACACAGGAGACTACCTAATACCACAATTTGTTTTCATTTTGACCTCAGTGGCACAAACCTCGCTATCATAAATACCTTCATTGTACAAATGAACTCCCCATGAGGTTCACGTCAAGGTTTCGCTATATTTATCACTTTTTATTATTTAGGATTTTTAAAATACTTGTAAATTTTAGATTAGTTTATTAAAAATTTGCCTATCATATAGTTTACTAGTTATTTGTTATTCAAAAACAGTCCTCGGGAGGTTTTCCCTACTCTTAGAAGAAATCAGTTTCAAAACAGAATGTTGAACAAAATAAAATTTATTAATGTCGTTAGGTGAGATTTTATTTTATAATTTTGTTTTTGTCTCAACCTTGAGAAATTAAATGTAATGAATATTCGTAACTTTCTGTAATATATGTGTTACTTTGACGAAGCATTTTGTTCACTTTCACGTTTTTGTTGAACCAGATGCGTTCCGCATTCCTGTGTAAGTCATAGTCGTTCTTGGAAGTGGAATAACTTTGGGATATGAATATCCCTGTGCCCCAACCTATTTCGTTGTCATTATTGATGCTCGATTTGAAGATGGAAGAAATTCTTTTAATTATCATCTTCGTTTTTAACAGTCCGTAGACGAATTTACTGGGAGGATTGATTAGAAAGGGATACAATTGCAATTTAAACTGCAAAATCTCTTAAATGAAACTGAAACGAAAAAAAGCAGAAATTAATAAAGCGAATTTTATTACCTCTCAGATTGTTGGTGCTGATAAGAATCGGAGAACAAAATTCATAGCAGTGTCCTGAATAGATTGGACATTATCTTCAGTATTTTGGTTTCTACATCTATTAATCTTTTTGTTAGAAGTTTGTTAGAATATGCATTGCAAGGTTCATTTGGAAAATATTGTTTAAAGAGTACATTCAGCAATTCATCTACACATAACAAATTGACCTCTTATTTAGAATGATTCTGGTACTATTAGTATAAACTATGTGTTGGTTAGAAAATTCTTATGGAAATAGAGAGGTGAACAAAAAGTGGCTGTCAGGTCAATAAAATATTTTCGAAATACTTTCCAATTTATTTTTCCAATTACTTAACTGTGAAATGAATTCGAAAAAGGAAAAAAAAACTATTATAGGAATTTGTTGACTCAATTTCTTTCTTTATTAAAAAAAGAAACTTCATTTAACTTTATTTTTATCATCATACTCTACGTTCTGTTTGCAAAATTTTTAGGGAAAACTGTTTCTCTAACTTTTAAACCCCTTTGTTTGCATCATTTAGGGATGCTGATGCAACTAAGAGAAATATTGAATAAGAAGAACCTTACTGAGACATGATTTTATTTTAAATAAGCTTCCATATAACTACCACCATATCTGCTACTTACTTGTTATCATGATAGTTGTCAATAGGATATTGTTTTATAAAATATTGTGATACAGATATGATTTGTATTTAGTTGCTAAAGCAGATATTTATGTATAGCGTACTACAGGCATGACTTTTAATTGCTCACAAGATTTCGCAAGATTCTGATTTCTATTTGCGTTTTGTACGCCGTCATAGCAACTACACAGCGAAGCAAAATGAGCTGCGCACTTACTTACTACACCTTTTAACGTCTATGATTTGAGATTTATGGCTAGACGACCCGTAGTGCGTCAAGGGATGAAAATTCACGAAAGTCGAGCACAAAAAGAAAATTTTTAAATGACACGCAGTGCTAATTTGATGTGTAGAGATTCGGTTAAGTCCTCTCGAGAAGTTGAGATGAGCAATTCACACATCTTCGAAAATCACCTCCTACCCCAAGTACACCATCTTTGCTGACGTGTTCTGAAACTACTCGGGAGGTTGTCGGACTGTCTGAGCTAAACTAATAGTGATTTCCCACCGCTGTAAATTACCCTTTAGCAATTCACTCCGTTCCGATAATTTGGGTTTTATACGTATAAATAGTTTGAGAATGTCAAACAGTTATTCATTTGATTTTAAAAGTTGTGAAGAAGATTTTTACTCTGGAAATTTAGTCAAATCATGTAACCATATATAGTTTTCAGTCCCACATTTTCTCTCCTTTCTGAGGAGTTGCGGGTGAAAAATTGCGTGCCTAAGAACGTTACAATTTCAGATCGATTGCTCTTACAATCCAAATCGAAAAATCTCCAATACCTTTAATTTCAATCCTTTAGCACTATTGATACTTTCGACTGTCGACGACCTTCGATAGTTAATAGTCAGCTATCGGTGGTTTCCGATAGTCACATTTAAATCCACCCGCGTTCCTACGGAGCTGACACCTACAGCTTTCTTATAACTTTTAATACCTGCACGTTGTATTTTTAAACGAGAAGGATTAGTTCCATAAGGGGCAAAAATAGACTCAAAAACATCCTGTTCCCGTTAATTGTTAAACGCCGTCCAAAAATTAAAACTAAGAATGTGGATGTCAGATTCATAAAACTATTGTTACCTATAATGCATGGTTAGAAAAACAAGAGGTACTTACCTTTCAGACTTTTGAGTGTGTGTTTTGAGACTTATATCTGAGTTGAAGACCCTGTTCAAATACTTATTTCATTGAATTGTTTCTACCGTTTGTTGTGTTTTTAGCAAAATTACACACATACGTATGTTCTTTATTTACTATCCAAAATCATAACTAACGATTTACTGTGTTTCAAGCATTGATATATTTTCTAAAGAAGAAAATAAGTTGACCACTGTATCAAATCGTAAATAAATGGTCCACCAAGCAAATCATATTATCAAATTAAATCGTTATTGAACCTGATTTAGCTAGATTTTCTCTCGTTTTACTCAGCGTAATCAATATGATCGGATATTAGACAATTTTAAATTCTCGGAAACTATCGATAGGTAGAATCATAGAATTCGTTTTACAAGATCTAAGTTCAAACTGCACGTTTCTGAGCCGTCGAGGAAGTTGAGAGGTTTTTTCTTCTTTTTGTTTCTAGTATTGATGAGTTGTTGCCTCGTTCAATTCTCTTCGCGTGGGAGAATTAAAAAGTATATATCTTTTTATTTAAATTGTAGTTCGAGTTCTCCAGGATGCCAAATTCAGATAACTCTCTCAGCACTTATGTGAATCTGGGGCACATACTTTACGCCCAAAGCAAACTATCTTTCCCTATGTCGCGTTCATGACTCGACGGGCACTAGGATCTCAACCACCTTCCGTTTGTTTCTTTCTATCATGGTGGCCTGGCGACCTCCACTACATCCGGTAGTAGGATCGCTCGCGGGTGGGGTAGGTCAGTCCCCGCTGTGTCACTTGCTGGGCTGCGCGTGCGAGAACTCTAGTCAACTTGTGGGAAACGTTTTGAACTGTTTAAGTAAACTTTATCAATACTTAAAAATATTTTTTGTATGATGAAAGACGAAACGAAGTTTTATGGACGAATATATAT
>NNCF01126349.1:546372-581608 GCA_002313205.1 Laupala kohalensis | reverse complement strand
TAAGGTCGTAAGTCTTTCAATATTTATTTAATTAGATTATATAATGGATGTTAATTGTAGTAGAATGTTTTGTATGTTCAGTATGTTGTATAGAGTATAAATCGTTTATCATATTTTGAGAAGAGAAGATTAGTAATAAAGGAATAATCAGTAACGGAGAAAAACATCCCTGGTCAAAAATACAAATTCTTTTAGGAAAGTTTCGAAAGACATAGTGAATTCGTGGAGCCGCATTGGCGAGGAGAACATGAATAACAACTGCTGGTATGGATTGGTTTGTTGCGCATCGCATTTGTTTCGACTTGTCCAGATGTTGTTCACTGAATCACAAATTAACAATACCCTCGTGTGAATACGGAGAAAATATGCTATTTAAAATTGGCTAGTCGTAATACAATTACATTTGTATTTTCAAAAATGGTACACGTTGATGTGGTGGTAATTTCACCTCATATAGTTGAACGATTCCTTAAACTATCGCGAAAGAATTTTTTTTAATTATCGTACTATTTTTCTATAAACTCTTCGACGCCTATTCAATCCGGAATAATCCTGTAGTTAATTCATTCGGCTCGATACTTTTGGTTTGAAAATGGTATTTAGTTCTTTGTATCAGCTTCAACAATAAAAAATATAATTATTTTATATTCAAGTGCTTGGTCATAGGATAAATATTATCCCATGTATTTGTTTGTTTGATTTCATAATATCAAAGGACCGAACTACGCTCGGATTTATTCCTTGTAAAAATAATTTTCAAAAATTTTTAATAAGTGAATTAATGGACCTTTGTTCGTAACTAATTTGATAAGTTAATTTAACTTGTTAATTTAATGAAATTTATGTTAAAAATTAAAGACCAAAATTGTATATTTAAACATAAGATTTTAGTGTTATTATACTAGGGAACAGAGCAACGCTCGCATTTAGTCAATTTAAGAATATTTTCAAGTAATTTTTTAAATTAATGAATTCTTATTTTACTGATTTACCGTTTATTTTACTGATGAATTATTATTTCTTGTAATACCGATGGTCACAGTAACACTCGCGCTGCTGAATAATGTGTCAATTATCATTTCAGTCAAAGGTAACAAGTGCTGTGCAATTCTTCAGCGTAAAACATTCCACAGTAGTGGCCAGTAGGTGAGCGCGCAGCGGATGTATCTCAGACATAAGGGAACGAACTGTTTCGTTCACGGACGAAAACCGATTTAAACTATATTCGCTCGTATAATAATTATGTCAAACTAATTCTCACGAGATATACCCTTATTCCATTCGATTATTAATGTTGAAAAATCATGTCTCGGCAAAATCCCACCACAAGTTTTCGATATAGCTATTTAAACTTACAATTATTGCTCGTATAATGAGGGTAAGATATGTATTACTTTATATTGTGATATGTAGTATGCTAGTTTAATAATCGTGTTTATTTTTTTACGGTATTTGGAACATTCATAGTTTTCCTTCATCTGCACTAAGTGCGTACTGGCGCCCATTCAGCGCAAATATGACGTTTCGTTGTTACGAGATATTATCCCAGTCACAGACATGGTTGTTCCATTTGATGAAATGGTGTTGTGTTCAGAGCGTATTTCCAATGTTGAGGATTGTTGTGGGGGGGGGGGCCGCCTTATCTATGTGTAGACAAGCACTCCTATTAGGCGACAAACGCGTAACGATGTTGGCGAGACTAGGTCAGGAAAAAAGAACGTGTATTGAAGGAAGTTTTGTGGATTTATATTAGATTTCTGTATAAAAATGTTAAGTAAAATTTTTTAGTTTGATGGTTTGGTTTCGCCAGAGCTATTTTGATATAGTGGAAGCGGAACCAAATTTACTCAATGCTGGTCAATCCATCTCAAATGCTTTTTTTATTGTTTGGTCATTTGCAACTGAATGATTCTTCAATGTTATGTACCTCAAGTGGCCCAAAGCATGTTAAATTTTGTTTTTATGCATATCTATATTGTAATAGCGTTAATGATTTTCACATATGCGGATATAACAATAAAATCTACTATCTCGAGACCTGTTGGTCATAGGCATTTGCAACATGACATTTTCATATTTATCCTGTTTAAAATAATTGATTAATGTGAAAAAATATTTGTGATCACATTTACACTTACGTCAATTACAAACGTTAAGTCCATTAACATGTTTGAAGGGGCAGTTTTTAGGGAAGGGGAAATATATCGAAGCTGATATTTTTGTGTTAATACAAGTCCCTGTGTAGGTCGAATTCAACATGTAGTAAGCCTCTCATTGGTTCTCATAACGTTTTAGTTTCTCAAAAATTGAAACTTTACGTAAAGGGGGATCATATATGAATGTTTAATTTATGCGCTTCTAAGTTAGTTAAATGAATTCCGATATTTCTTTGATATTTAACTCGGACAAATTTCATTTTCCTGAAAATCTGAATATGTGATTACCATTTTAAATTATCTACACGGTCATTTTTTTCTTGATATATTTTTCATTATATACCCTAATGAATAATTTAATCATAGACTAAGAGTTAATTTGATCATAAAAACAGTAATCCTTTACTAATCTTGTGTTGGACCACTTGAGATGTATTGACTCGTATAATTGCTATTACTGTTCTTGGGATGGTTATTACGCATGAAGTCATGACATGGAAAGTGCCCATCATTTGAAATTTTGGATTCCGCCCCCCAAAGATCATGTGTGGGTCAAAAGTATATTTCATGACGTCATTCCTTGAACTATTACGATGTATTTTGAATTGAAGTGCTCGAATGCAAAACGCTTTATATTCATTTTAACATTTTTGAATCTAACACAGAAACGCTTTCTTGAGGATGTGTATCATCTGTTGACGCTGCTCGGTTCGAAATTCTGTTGTATTATTGTATTAGCTAATCAATGAAGAAAATATTTATAAAATTATCGATTCCTATATGACCTTCGTTACATAATGTAAATTTTTTTCTATTCCTGGGAAATTACTTAAACCGAGAAAACGCGTTTTTGGACATTAGCTCTTTAAACATTATAAATTTTTACATGATGACAAAAAGTGTTTTAAATTTATCTCGTGTAAATTCTCTTTGTGATAAATGGTTTCCAGTGTTAGCGTACTAATATATTTGTTGCATTTGTTGTGTTATAGGTAAGGAAATCTGAGTGCAGTACGTAAATTCCATGGAAAACCTGTAGGAAAAACTCTTAACAGCTGTTTAAAATGTTAAGTCGCAGTAGCAAACAGAATTACATCAAAAAGTGAAGGTATGAGTCGTCTAGTGAAAATTAACTAGGGTAGTATCCAAAGAAATGCTTCTGTACAAAATAAACTATACTACTCATTGAGACTCTTTGTGTTAGTACTTGATTATGTTTACTCTTACTAAATTTTGAAGTGTTATTTTCATATTGAAACATGGCTACATTTTATCAATTTTGCGTCAAAACTCTTACAATAAATTAAGTTTCAAAGAAATAACGAACTTTACAAAAAGTTGAAGTTACAAAATATTAAAAATTCTGTTAATAATGAGTTAACGAAATGAAGCACTAGTGTCAATGAAATTACAGGTCTTACTGATGATTCTTGGCCTCGAAATATTATGCCTCGAACAATGCTTAGGGATTGACCTCTTTGAACCTCCTGTTTGAAAGGTAGGATAGACGATAGCGCATGCTCGGACTGGAGCGTAGGAGTTGGTGACCTAGGTGAATGGTTATTCGAAGGGAGAGCTGCCTGTGCGAGGTCAATGGTCGCCCAGAATGGAAGAGAAAAGGCTTCAATTTGAGTAGGAATTACTCATGTAACCGTTTTATTTGAAGACAGGTTTACTCACATCTCGTTTTGTGCGTTTTGTGTGGAGAATAAATTTGCAACTGTAATGTAGCTATAATTACTGCGAATGGATGTGTTAATTGAAGAGAAAATACATTACATACATATAAATGGTGGTAAGAATTAGCAAACGGCAAAAAAACCCAGGAGGATTCCTGACCGTCCTAAATTCAAGCGACATGGCATCTTCTGTAGATGCAAATGGATACACACAAGTGACGTTGCAATAAAGTATTTTCTAATGTATCTCCTTGAGTTTCATTCATAATCATGCATTTAAATTCCGTTGTTTAATACGCGTTTCATCTTCTTAATGACTTAAAGGTTCGAATTTTTAGGATTATTATGCTATTCCTATTCTTCTCAAGTTGTCACAGCTGATCACTTGAGTGTTGACATAATCTAGGAAAGATGGTTTGGAAGTTTATTTTCTACTTGCAATCCAGCTCTAGGAAACCAAAGTATATCTGTATTATGAATTACTACCGGACCCTGCCCGACTTTGCAGAGAATTTTTCCCATTGTAATTTACCTATCGTTCTAATTACATGTTGTTCTCTTAATGGGGCTTTAGGGCTCGCCAAAATCAAGGTCATTAGAACCCTTTCATGTTGACAGCCCGTGTCCTCTTACTTACAAAAACAATGATACCTTAATTAGGTCGTGATATACAACAAAGATTCGAAGAAGAAAAAACCCGTATTCTAAAACACATTCTTGAAGTCAAAATTTCGAAAAACCCTTCCTTGAAGTGCCTGTTCGAAGCAAAAGCAGCATATGTCAAAATTTCAAGTTCCTGTCAGTTTTTTCTCTGCGTTGATTAATGAAAGAGGACTTCACTGCTTGCCTATAGGGCTAGTAGATATTTTTGTAGTTTTTATAGTGCAGTTGCATCGTTGTAATTTATTGCTGCTTTAAATTGCACCATTACTCTAAAAAATTGCTGTTTTATCTTAAATAGTTCGAGATGAAATATTTTTGAAAGATACGCGTTTTACGCTATTTCATCCTTTTAAAAAGGAAGTTTCAAAAACAATTTTCTTAGTTAGTTCCTATTATACAAAGGAAACATCCACTCTAAATTTCAAGTTCAAATGTTGAATTTTTTTCTCTCTGCTTTGATGAATGTCAGGCATTTGGGAAAACGGACCAAATATTTTCACATCCATTAAAAATTTTACATTTAAATATCGTCACCCATTAAATATTGAAATTTCGAAAATACTAGGAAAGTTATTAGATATTTAATTTTGAACCTTACGCATTAAAGAAGCCGAGATAACTCAATTGATTCATGATGTATATAAATCGTAGTACACTATGTCATTACAGCTAACGATGAACTCCCGAGAACATGTCTACACTATTGTACTCATAAAGATTCAAATATCGAAAAACCCAAACGCTTATTTTTATATACGCGAATTAACACCGTTACATACAAGAACAATGACGATAACTCAATTAGTTCGTGATGTGTAGTGAAAACAGCTAAAATAACAAAAAATCACATTTTACCTTAAATAACTCATTTAAAACCTAAATTTTGGAAAACTCTTTTGATAATTCATTTATGTCATATAATGTAGCGAAAATAATGTATCATGTCGTTGGCAAGAAACTACGAAAACATCAAATATTTATGTCCCTTTACTCTCGTTAAAATTAAAGAAAAATCCCAAGATTCTGTTTTCCCAAGGCAAACAGAACCCTTTAGGTGGACCCATTTAAATGGGTAAAAGGGTATTGTTTGTGGACCCATTTGAAAGGGTGCACACCCATTCATGGCCCCTTTCAAATGGGTTCATGGTTAATTAATCTCAATACTTCCGAGGCTTTGTATTATTAATGATCATTCTGTCTCCGGAACCGTAATATCTTGCGATGGTGAATATTGAAGCATCGTTGAATCTTTCACGGCCAGCCGTGGAGAATGTTTCTAACATATCTTTTGCAATGCATTGCCTTCGTATATTTTTCTTTTTGCGAGATTCCCGATTGATAGGATGGTAGTAATTTTCTGAAAGTTGCAGAATGCGAACTGGCGTGGTTATGAAAATTCAGCTGATCATTTTTCTGAAGCGTTTTTCACCATAATACGAGGGCATTGGTTGACCGTGAAGAGTCTAAAATGTCTCATCTTGTAGAGACTATAAATCTACCTGCATCTCTACTTATATAAAATACTTTGAACAGCAGAACAGTGATTTTCTCCTGGTTCAGTTATAGAGGTACTTTTTTCGGCTATAGCTTTGAGTGCAATACTCGCATTGTAAAATACTAGTGAAGTTAAGTGAAGGTGTATCTGTTATGTCGTTAATAACTGCCACTCGTTAGTAACAAAACAACGTTTATTTTCCAGTAGCCATACACATACAAATTCCAGAATATAATAGCCGATGGTCGAAGTTCCGTATATCCAGTAGACAATTGCCGTTGTAGCGCCGAGTCGAAGTTCCCTCGTGACGTAAGTTGCGGCGAGATCTGGTTCCGATGGGTGGTCCGTTACTGAAGCGGCTTGTTTGTGGTCTGTCCCCCTCTGCACGTGGCGCAGCTTATAAGCGGCCGCTTTCCCGCCGCTCGTAGCCGCCTGCCGCCTCCAGATGGTGCTCGCTGACGTAGCACGGCGCCGACATTACTTGCCGTGCCCAGGCTGCAGTTAGCGCTGTCTGCGGGTAATTTAGAAGCTACTAGTTCCCGCGGTCTTCAAACTGCAGAGTATGCTGCTGTATCAATCGCAACTGGTTGAAAATTTGTGATACTTTTTTTTTTGTACGAGTTTTTATCTACACGACTCGAAAGATAAACCGGACGCTACACCATGTGCCAAAGGGAATATCATTGAGTGTATGCGTGTATTCTTATGATTTTCAAATCTTGGTGAAAATAAGTGTATAGTTCCTGGTAAATAGACATCAGGAAGAAGAGACGTCCATGAACGTGATAAGAAAACATTTGTTGACGTGTGCGCACGGTATTAAATTAAGCTCCGACAATTTTAATGGCGTTTCAATAGATTAAAAACAGGAGTTGTTTTTTTTGAAGAGGAGCGATCAATGTTCTAAACTCTTTTGTGATGCTGAAACTTATAAAATATAGCTGGACGACTCAACAGATAGACTGTTCATTCAAAGCGAATCTTAGCTAATAATTGGATGTGAAAAATGTTGATGCAATGTTTCTGTTTGTAAGACGAAATTCGATTGTGAGCATACATTATCTTTATAGTGCTCTAGTTGTATGAGAGTCGTACGGCGAGACCCACCGAGATGGATGACACTATCGGACGAGCAGTCATAAGGATAGTCTGGCAGACCTTACTTTCTGGTAGACCAAACTTCGATTCTATCTATATGTGCACACATCTAACTACAGTTGTCTAGTTGTAATTTAGCTAATGAAGTATCCCGTGTTATAATTAGTTAATTTTCTCAGATTTTTTCCTGTACTATTTGTGTGGGTTTCAAAATTCTGTTGAAGTAAACTAGGTTTTAAAATTTTCAACATATTTCACGAACTGTTTGAGGTATTTTTTAAATTAATCTCGGGTTTTGTTTATAAATGTACAATTTTTGTCTGCATGAAATTATACCAAGAGGTAACAGCAACAAAAACTACCGTACCAAACTGGGACGGGACGCTAGTGTTGTAAATTGAAAGGGGGAAATAAATCTTTGCAGTATTTGTGGCCGGCATGACGGTCTTTTTAAATCTAGTTTGACTTTATGATATACTGTCTAATGGAAATGCACTCTGTATTGTAGACAGGGTTTTCTTGTGCAAGGTTAACGATCAAAATATATGAAATATCTGGATGTTGAGGCACGAAACACTATCCCATTACCTCGCTTTGATTTCAATCTCTGCTGTAGAGACAGTGCCAAGTCCTTAATCCTGGTGCACACAATCAATATAGGACCATCAGGGCTGATTGCTTAATGCAAGTGTAGTTTTATTTTACTATAAAGATTATTTAGATTATGGGTGTCATTAAATGTGTAATTAGAGAACGTAAAATATTCCAAACACGCATTGTATTTGTTACACTTGAGAACTATTTGGAATTTCTACGTTAATTTATTTGCACTTTCTTTGGACGGCTATTACGTGTCTACCACAATTTTCACCTTTTCACCTATATACAATTATTGTATATAGGTATTGTATATAATAGATATAATATTGTATATAATAGATATAATATTGTATATAATAGATATAATATTGTATATAATAGATATAATATTGTATATAATAGATATAATATTGTATATAATAGATATATAAATGTCCTTCGTATAATTTTCCCTCTCATTTCATTAGGATAAGAAGGTCATATCGTAGTGGAGCTTAAGTGCCAATTCTAACCTGATTAAACCAAAACTAGTTTGGCACAGCGTATATTTTCCTATATATTTCACTTTTCTTCTTATGGATGCGCGATCTTTATTGCTGTGTTTGTAAAACAATATATATTGATTGTTGAATTTATCAATTTTAGAATTTACGGGAAACGAACCTGAGCGTTCAGCCAATGTCATGTGGAATACGTCTATTCAGAATAATGCGTTTCTAGTTTTTCGGAACATGGAAGTTACGAACTTAATTCTAAAGAATTATTAACTTCCATTCTACATACTGAGTTGGTGGTAAATTGAGGAAGTGGAATTTGTTGTGATGTTATTCCTATAAACTGAATTAATGACAATTATTGTAAATGAACGTTTTCAAGGACTTGGAAACTAATACTTATTATATTTTTCTAATCTGAATGGAATGCGTTATATTGCAATAACATTATATGGAATGCAACATTTGTATCGTCAGGGAAATATGACGGTGTACTAGCACACTATACAAGGCGTGTGAAGCTAATATTCCGAATGGTATGTTGTTCCACTTACGAGCTTTATCGGTTACGGATGTTGTTTCACGACTCGTGGATAAGAGATGCTCAATGGGCGTGTTAGGAGTATCCCCATGTACTTTACTTTTCACTTTCCTTTTTTTCATTTTCGCCTATTTTTATTTCGATGTTGTAGTGAAACAAGTTTCGCAAACGAAAAAAAATATTTTTTTAAATGTACGGAAATATAGTTTTTTCTTTTCCCACTATCACTCGTGACTGTATTATCAAGAATCTATATATGCATTGTAGTACTTTTTAAATAACTTATAACAATTTCAAAAACTATTTTCTCGCATGATTGTGTTGTCTTATGGCTCACATTAATTTAGTTTTGTGTGTACTCAACTTTGCCACGGTTGTGTACATTAATTCTGTAGCCCCATCCTGGCCCGGGTTTTTCTCCGGTTTTCCTTCGGGTAGAGGCGGATTTCTTATACAGGTTCTCTGGGTTTTGTCTAGGGACGCGTTTATTGTAAATATAAATCATGAATTTAGTGTTATTTTCCATTCTTATGATTTTTAAACACCATACTCAGAATAATCTATAGTTCGATAATAATTTGTACAAGTAAAATAAATTTTTTGAGTTAAATTACAAACACATTGACATTCTATTAGTATTATAACTCTCAGCTAACTTTTTAACTTATCTAGGTATTTTTGCTGAAATTTTTGAATCCGCCTCTGCCTTAGGGCCCTTGATCGAAATTGATGGGATGGACCCTTGCTTGCTTCCGGAGAGTAAATTAGTTTATTGTCCTCCACGTTGTCATACGCAGTTTGTACTGCTTTTTTGACAATAAATTTATTGATTTATTATTACATTCCGAAAACATTTTCGAAGTGACCTTTTTGCCGAACAGTAACAGAAAACATATATTTTACAATTACATATGCATGGATGTAAGTAATTACAACTTTAAAGCAAGCGGTAGTTTGTTGTCAGATACTAAACAGTTGTACGTGAGGTATCCCGTAGAACCGCCAATGACGCTTACAGAACAGTTTTACACGTAAAAACTGTAAAGAATTATTTTTGTCACTCTTAGTTTATTTTATAAAAAGTAATGAAGTCGGCGTATCGGCAAAAACCGCCAAAAACGCTTTTTGAAACAATTCTGGCTTTAAAAAATTAATATTCGTTCTTAAAATCAAATTTTTCACTTGATATATTCAAAACAAAATGACAAATCCAGTGGCCGAAATTGTTATTTTCTGTGATTTTTTTTGTATTCTCCACAGCTATTAGAAGTGAGGGTTCTATAATAAAAATCCGATAGTACGCACACGGCAAGGAATCGTGGATCAAGATTAGTATAAATTCCAAAATTTTCGCATTTCTTTAGAAAAAAAAACTTGGAGATTTTAGAGATCTTCCACAGTTATAAGTTACAACACATTGAGTGCGAATTATTTCGGTATGGAGATTAAAAGACAATGATGATTTTAGATTTGAGCCCTTCATTAACTCGATGACTGGAAAAAGCTCATAATTTGTCACTGAAAGATTGACACTGTTCACTTAATGTGGACATAATGGATTTGATCTTTCCTGCTGTGCAACAGAAAATGAATTTGTTCTGAGATCGCATTTATTTGCGTGTTGAAAATTAAAAGATCGTTACTGAACTGGCTATGCTACCAAAACTAAAAATGTATTATTTATTTATGCGGAAACGTAACAATACACATAAAAATAATTAAAGTATTGCCAAAAATGCAGTTAATTGCGTATAACCACGCAGAGTTCAAGAAACTAAACGGACCCGAAATTGGAGGACAAACGAACCCGACCATTGGAGGATAATGAACTAATTTACTCTCCAGAAGTATGGCTCGATTCAAATATTACAATTAAAAGACCTAAGGCATTGGCGGATTAATTTAAAAAAAGCATTCACGATTGTTTGTATAAAATTTTAAAGATATCTACTTTCAAATTAGTTATATACATAATCTATAATTATATTTTTAAAGGGATATAATTTAAAACAAGTTATTTGTATCTATGTAAATGAACAAGTTTTAAAGTTAATGTAAAATAGAAAATAAAACTCATAAAAGTTACTCATATTGGACGAAACTGTTTCGACCTCCATCATCTGACTTCATCTATATGTCGTGAAGTACATACTCGTAATTACAATTATAGCACGTGCTTGGTGGGTCACTAGATTATGGTGTTGATACATAAATTATTTTTTTAAATTCTTGGTCGTTAATTTTAATACCATTAATATGTAATTTTTGTGTAAATTCAATTTCATGACAAGGATTACTGCCTTGCGTTCCTCATCTCGATACTTCTCTTAAATGATTGGCATTATTATGTCATTCAGTTACACTTCTTTACGTAGTTCATTATTTCATATGTGGCACATTACCCACAATATACAAGTAAACACGAGTTCTCCCATTCCGATCTCGGAGCCGAAGAGTATTAAAAAACTAGTTTCTTCCGCCATATTGCAGGAGAATTCCATTGAGACCGACGACTTCGCAGTTTTGCTCTTTCGGTCCGCTCTAATATTTTGACCTCCTATTCCTCGGAGCTCGTTGCTCTCGATGGATCTATGTGAACATATACTCATCGATCGACCAGCCCTGGTCTAATTGATAGCAGCAGACAGTACTATCGCAAACTGAACAGAATGAAGTTGTTTTTTGCGTTTATCTGGTTTTTTTATTCTTGCCATTATTGTACGTGATAGATCACTATTGTTGTAGTGTTTTCTTTCTTATTTTCTTGACTGGGTTTAATATTTTCTATTGTAACTTCAATTTCATGACCTAGTTGATAGTTTGGGATAGTCACATATTAACATTCATCATTTTTCAGGATTCTTCAGTGTTTTAGATACGTGATGCTGTTACCTCATATTACCTACTGATTGCAGTTTTCTATGTTATACTCGAATGTGATATCAATCAAAAAGAGACTTGAAATCGACAAATTAAATTTTAAGTGTCATGTGAGAAGATTCTAAACGGCAAGTTCACGAACGGCAAGTATCAAGTAGATGATAGAATTGTGTTTATCGAATCATTGTGGATTATTGTTCAACAAATGGCAAACATTAAAAAAAATGTAAAAGCTTTGAAATGTTATCCAAATTTGTAAAAGAAATGTGATGTGTACTAACCAGGATTGACTGGTGCAAAACAAGCAATGTGCATTAATAGTAAATAATTTGAAGTCTTATCTACATAGAAGCGATTTTGATTGGTAACAGAAGGTAAAATAATAATAATAATAATAATAATAATAATAATAATAAATGTCGCAATCAACAAGAAAAGTCAACTTAAGTTACCGGAGGAATTCTTTGGGCACTTTTGAGAGTCTCATCTAAATTTTGTTTTAATAATATATTTACGTGTTGCAAAGTGTTTATCATTGCTCGGCTGGGTGTTTTGCTTCTATTTATTTCGTTTGTTCAGAAGAATTCTTATGTCACCTTATATTGACTTTTAATGAGTTTGTAAATAATCATTTCTACAATTGCTAATTAATATTATCATTTCATCAATTATCCAGATTAGACTTAATCCGGGCTTTAATACCTTGGAGTTATTTGTACCCGTGTGTAATTGATTCTACAGTATTTTTGAAATGTCGAAAAAGTGAGTTTTCTTCTAGAGTTTTACTCACAACTTCGCATTTAAGTTTCATGATGCTGGGGGCGATTCGTTTCGGAGTGCCTAGCGTACTCGGCTTCTAGTTATGACGATGGTGCAAGCCCTGCTGATTCAAGTAGAATTCGCGGTGACAGACGAAGCGGGTTTCGCGGCAGGTTTTTTTCGGGGTTCTCTCGTTTTCCTCACCATTCATACTGATTTCACCCTATGGAAGCACAGTAGATCACTCATACTGATTTTACGCTATGGAAGTGCAATAGATCAAACTTTGGTCGCAATGTATTCGGCATACATTGCCCTCTCTAACAAAACTGTATGTGATGTTCTTTTCATTGCAAGGGGACCTTTTTATACTGGTCGAGATGAAAACTTAAGTTATTGCATTGTTGCTTAATAGTTAAGTGAGGTACAGAATGAACTAGAACAAGTACGTGCTCTATCACATTAATGTTCTCTGTACGACGCGACAGTGTCATTTAGTTACAAAGGAATTAAATTATCGTGTTTCATTTCGTAGATTAACTCTCTGGTGTGTAGATTGGGAAATTAGTCAAAATTAAAAGTCTTGAATTTGCACTAATTTAATAGTTTGATTTATAGCTGATGACTTATTAATGATTCGTCGTTTTTATTACAGATACATTGGTGTAAAATAAAATGTTCATATGAAATATTCAGTATAAGTATTAGAATTTAAAAAATCTGATTTTTATATTACGATTTTTCCAGCCCAAAATAGTATACGTGGTATGTAATATGGGTATAAATATAATTGAAAATGGGTATAAATATAATTGTCTATGAGCCATTTACATTAGGGACGCCGTGCCACCGGAAATGTACAAGAACGTCGAAGATCTAAAAGGTTTGGGAACCACTGCTCTAAAGTGATCATTAAAATGAACAATTCTGGTATGCCATTTTCCCTTGCTTTATTTGTTTCTACGATTCCAAACAGCGTATTTTATTATTAAAATGACGTTACTTTGGAACATGCACCACTTTGTGACAGGTACGTAATATCTTAGAAGAATATGAGAACATTTTGTAATCCGATAGCGAAAGAGCAGGGAAGCCATGTCGGCATTCTGCTCTCGTCTTTGCTGTACTTTACATTCCACATCACTTCTCAGAACTTCTATTTCTGTGGAGAATGTTTTCCTAGATGTCGTCTGAGAATTGTGTGTCGGTCTCATCCTACAAGGATTATGGGAAACTATACCCATACCAATTCCTTTCACGTGCTGACCTTGCTTGTAGCGTCAGTCATGACGACGCGGTGCCACTGGAATTGGTGGGTTTCTATCGTACCACAGAATAGCCGCCTCACCAGCGTAGTTCTCGCTTCCGCCGCCACCACCACTGCCCGCGGCTGGTTTTGTGAATGGGTCGCGCTCCGCTTGACGTCGCGGGGGCGCCGGCGAAGGTGGTGATGCAGGTCTGCGCAGAAGCGCGAGGCTTTGGGGAGGGGAAGGAAAGGAAGGCGCCAGAGAGCTGTATGAAGCTGAGGGACTTGTGGAAGGAGAAAGAGAGAGGCAAGGTTACTGCCTTATCGATCCGTAACCGCTCTACCTCTAGACTGTTGCCACCTCTCTCATATAGATAGAAGAGGAGAGGATATGCTGTCATGTATGGGCGACGGTGCCGTCGCGGAGCCGCTGCAGCTGCTGAATGCAGGCAGCCCCGCCCGCGACTAAAGGCGATGGATCGGTTTACGTCGCGAAAGACACATTGCGGAGGGAATTCGAATGTCTCCTCTCTTCAGTACACCAGTTGATACGAGCATCATGATGTTTTTGATTGAATTTCTTCTCTCAAAAATCGAAAGAGGAATATTGATTTTAAAAATTTGCTCTATACAAAAGTCAATTATGTATTTTTATAATTGACTATAAAGAAGACAAGAAGCCGTATAGTTGAATACATTTTTATTTTATTTATAATTTATAGTAGCGTGAAATAGTATGAATATTCTTTTTAGATATTAATAATCACATTACTATTTTTCTTCTTTTCTGAAACCAATGGGTTTTTACCCAAATATCAGGTATTATTTTATCTAAAACGTATCGCAAGTTCTTCAATAAAAGTTTTTGTACATATTTTATGAAGTTTAATCTTGTATAGTGATTTCATTTGAATGGGAAGTGGACTCTGTGTTTCATTTTCTTCTTTACTTCATTCGTTTATGTTGTTTGTTAAACCTTTAATTTTTCTTTGAGCGCATGTAAACTTAAATCATAGAAGCTTTTATGGCACTTTTAGATGCTCTAAGAACCAGTAGTACTTAAAGGCAATAAAATTGGTCGAATTATTTGTAATAATCACTGCCGAATACTGATACAGTTCATACACTCCAATAAAATCCTCCAGCGTCTTTTTGACAGTTCGAGGAACGAGTGAAGATGTATATATCTCTCAATTGTCATTCTGTCGCCCTCTGTACATTAAGGCAGTTGCTACATTGCTGTTCTATTTCATGAAAACGGTGAAGTTATACGAAGGTACAAAATGAATATAGGTTGTATATCGTGTGAATGTTGTGTAAAATTCAAATAATGAAGGATAACTAATATTCGATTTATATGAGACGAATATTTTGCTTGCGTGAGAGGTTGCTTCGAAAGAACGCGTGACGTGATTCTGGGGTATATTATTTAAGTTACCAACTGCGGCCGTCAAAAATAGTCGGCGGAGATTGAGGAGTCTACAAGGTAATGGAGGTTATAATCCGATTTCCATATATCCTACCTTATGTGGAATCCGATAGTGGGGTACTATCTTTCTCAAGTATTTTGTCCCGCGTTTATGAAGTGTTAACTTCCACTCCTCCAAGGAGATTCGTATCTGATTAAAATTTTTCTGTTATGTGACGCTGTTGCTGTGGAGAAAATTGCCCAATAGTGCTGCAACGTGTGTATATTCTAGGTCAGAATCTGAGTAAATTTTGATGTATTTTGTGCTGTAATAACTATAAGAGCTCCCCAGTGTCTCAAACTTATTTGACATTTTCATATTTAATCATTTCTCGCCATCGGTTTTTATCTTCAGAGATTTCCTTTAATGTAGATGATGCCATATTCATTGTTGCTCAAACGTACTTAATAGTACAAAAGAAAACGGATGTATACGGATTCATTTAAGTGTAATGACCTTTTAAGAAGTTCCTAAATTTTTTGAGAAGGTTATTAATAGTGAAATAATATTTTATGCTTCTTTACTACTAAATCAGACACTTGGCGAATGCTATTGAATGATACGACTGTTGATGAAAGTAATGCATTAATAAACAAACAAACAAACAAACAAACAAAGTTTTTTGTCAAAAATACCGTTACAATGCAAAACATTGAATTAAAAAAAATATCTTCTTTACGTAAATATATATTCTTAGCGTATATAAGGTTAAATTACATAAACATCGATCTGATGACATGATAAATTTCTTTTTTTTTTAACTTCAGTGATTGTATCAAGCGATGATTCACTTGGTATAATTGCTACTTTTGTGTATGGTATGAAAAATAAGAAATATAATGATGCTGATTATTTTTTGTGTATCGAGGGAAGAATATGGACGGATGCACCTTCATAAATCATTGGCCTGCTATTTATTCTCGAACTTGGAGTTTCGTATGAATAACTGGAAATATTTTTTTGGCATTTTCGAGAGTATCGTGTATACTATAGGATATCTGCCGATTACTCTAGTGCGAACGTACGGTAAATTGCTAGATATGATTATAACAAGAACGGTACAAGATTATCTGCAGAAATCAGGGAATATGAATGATCGACAATTTGGATTTGTGCCTGGTCGAGGTACAGGAGATGCACTACAATTATTATATTTTGAAATTACAGGACGAGAAACGAAGTATTGTGTTGGAATATTTTTAGATATTCATTTTGATCATGTGCGCTGGAGGTATGTCACCGTCACGCTACGGTCAAAAGTATTACCAACATACCTGCTCAATATGGTGCAGTCATATTTCACCGAACGAACGATGGTGAACCCTGGGGACTGTTGAGTAATACGACAAGCAACAATAGAGTGCCCACATGGCTCAGAAAGTGACCCTTTGTTCTGGATAGTGGTAATGGACTGTATATTATGGGCCCTAGAAGTGAGATAATGGAAGTAGTCGCATGTGCTAATGATTTAACTGTACTTGCAATGGCAAATTCACGCTGTGCTTTAGAACAAGAGGTCCAAATTTTACTAAACATCTGTGCAACAGTTTGTGCAAAATACGATTTATAGCTATCAGTTGCTAAAACGAGGATTATATGGTATGGGCACCCGAAGGCGAATAGGGGGATCTTCGTTGTTCGGCTTAGTGACAAACCAGTGCAGATCGTTCGGACGCATCGTTACCTAGGAGTGATTCTGGACAAGATTGAATTTTGAGGCACATCTGAGTTATATAGCCAAACGTGACAGGGTAATATTGTACAGCATGATGAAGGTGGGAATCCATTATTACAACATCACTAGAAAAGATTTGCAGATATTAGAACAATAAGATAAGTTATAGTTCATGGATGTGTGGTATGGGGAAAATGATGAGTAAATATTACATATGAACGCCTATTAAGACAGAGAGACAATGCCTGTTACATACAACAGGATGTTACAAAACGGTATCAACAGAGAATTTAAATGCCTTAACGGAATTACTATCAAATTTACCTATATGTACAAAAAGTACGTTAAAGACACATACTAAAGCAGAGTGGGACAATAATGCTGAATGAGGAGGAGATACATGCAATAAACAAGACTTCACAAACTAGACTGGCAAACTTCCTAATGACAGCACTGCAGACCCGGTGGAGAGCGCGTAATAAAGAACGTCTGACGTATGACTATATCGCAGATGAAATTTTTTAAAGAAAAACAAAGTGGTTCAAACCACCACGAATAATGTATGAGTACCTAACTGGACATGGAGCATTTCGAGCGTACTTGGTACGCTTCAAAATAGAGGATAGTGATGAATGCCAATGCATGCAGGGAAGAGAAACGCCAGACCATAATTTATGGGATTGTCCGCGTTATACCCCAGAGAGAGCAAAATGTCTACGGGAAATGGGATGCATTGATACAATGAATATGAAAGAACACCGATTCATCGAGATATAGACCAAATATAACATATTTGAAGACTTCGTCAGCTATATAGGAGGACTACGATAGGCAGTAGAAGATGGACTCGCCTCAACTCTCGTTAGGGACGGGAAACGGCTTTATAGCGTCAGGGAGATGAATTGAAGAGAACAATAAAGTGAGTTCCTTGCTGTGCGAAAGCAACGTATACAGGGAGACTGAGAGTCGGTCATAAAAAATAAATTTAAAAAATTAAATTTTAGCATTAATGGTTGCATTAGAATAATCACTCAGCTTCACTGTGTAACCCCTCTCTGCCAATTACAAAATAGTACATGTATGAAGTTCCATATTTTAGTGCCAATCATTTGAATTTTTTAATTTTACTCTTAACGTTGGAAGCACAAGTCCATGAACATTTACCTGTTTAGTTATCCTGTTTGCAAAAACCTTTCATTACCTACGTATTTTGGTTCATCATATGCATCCACTTATACTAAGCATTCTCGCAGTTCATTCGTAATCCACTGCGTTTGCTGTCGGGTTGAGGTGAGGGTTGTTCTGTTGACTCACTTACGATGAGGCGGTAGCGAATTGACCCGGAGGTCATCCTGATCGATTTCCTTTCCTTGTTTTCCTTCCCCTTTGAAGCACATGCAATTGTTTAAACAATGGCTTAAATTATGGTTTAATGCACTTTTTAAAAATAAAAACCTTTTTTTTAAATTTTACTTTCTTATCCCTTTACTAGAAAAACTGGTGTTACTGATGACATAAAAAATGAAAATACTGGAGTTTTTTTTATAAATTGTGATTGATGTA
Organism: Laupala kohalensis; assembly: GCA_002313205.1. Taxonomy (NCBI): domain Eukaryota; kingdom Metazoa; phylum Arthropoda; class Insecta; order Orthoptera; family Trigonidiidae; genus Laupala; species Laupala kohalensis. The sequence goes on along the minus strand of NNCF01126349.1, from coordinate 563,290 downwards.
TTTGCATTGCATTTGCACATCTTTTTTCTGTTTCTAATAGCTTTTCGAAATACTACCACATGAATGGTGTAGTTATCACCTACGTATTATGAATATTGTTTTCACAACTGCTCGTAAACGTTATAAAACATTCTTGGTCATCCTTGTGTTCGAAAGGAAAATTTCTGAACTGGTCAATTGAATTATCGAAAACTTAGAACAATAGTGGTCTCGATATCATTTTAGAATGATCTGGTTTAAAACCATATGTGTTACTATTTCATCCTTTTCTCGTCTTGAAGGGCACCTTTGTGATGGGGCCTTTACGGCGCTGGCGCTGTTGACCCGCCCTACTTCTGAAGGCGCGCCTCTCCTTCGTTGCGAGGTTGTTGGGCGGGGGAGGCTCCGCCGTGCGATTGGGCTGTAAGATCGAGAGGTCGCTCACGGTCCGGAGGTGATGAGGTTTGCTTGTGCGGCGACGTAACGGCTCGTTTCCAATCCAGGTCGGCTATGTGCACCTTCATTTGTCCTTCCTTTATTCGTCCTGGAGTTATTCGTAGGGGGAGGAATAAGAAATATGTTACGTCATGTTGTGAAGTAAACATACATTTCTTTTTAATAAGATGGAATTATTTCTTTTGAATAAACTAATTTTTAGTTATGGTCATTTCATATAATCAGTTGAACATTTTCAAGTAAAAGAAGGATATATATGAAATAAAGACTGGAGAAGAAATTCAACTTTACTTTGTGAGTGTTGTTCAGTTTTATATTAGTACTTTTATTGCACATTAAATAGTTGCAAATTTTATCTAGTCTGGCCGTGTTTTTTTTGTTATGTATGGCAAACCAATTTTATGAAGTACTTGAATACTGGATAATTAATTTGAAGACGCAAGCCGAGAGATGTTGTCAATGTGTGCCATCCTGAAAACCCCCCTGATATTATTGATGGAATGATTGTGTCCTGTTAGAATGTGAGTGATGCAGATGGAGACAGTTGTTGGTGGATGGAGTTGGAAGATGGTTTATTGTTTGTTCTGTAGAACGCTTGCTTTATGAATTTATTGCATGCAATATGATTTTACGCCGTGCCAGGTTATTCTTCGAGTATAAAGGGTTAGGAAAATTACGAATATNTATATATATATATATATATATATATATATATATATATATATATATATATATATATATATATATATATATTTCTAACTGATTAAACGGTAAATTCTATTTTCCCTATCATCTGTTCACCGGGGAGAGATTGATTTAATTACTGCAGATTGAATTTTAATGGTTGTAGGAGGTGCGCCTCGTAAGTATAAAAGCTTCTAAAATACTTGAAAAACTCTCTTTCCTTGTTCATTAAATATTCGTGCTGGGACTTGGTGACTTTTTGCGATGTAATTTTTTGAGTTATGCTCATTCTTGCATGTGTTTTTCACAACAAGTATGCTCTGTGTTCTTTTCAGTTACTTGCTCTCGTCTTGCGTGTCGTTGTATTCGAAATGTCGGTTAATTCACTCGTGTCGATTAACTTCGTGTCAGCTTAAAGTCGCTGAAGTATCAAACAGAACAAATCTCTTTTCAGCTGCTAGCGGAGCTGTCGTTGGGGGAATAAATCAGATCTCTTCTCAGAGCACAGGGGTTCAGGCATCCGGTCGGAACGCCAGCAGTAATGAGATTCAGACAATCGCGTCGTTCTCTGTCGCGGGAATGCTCGTGTCTCCCTAAGCAAGAATTTCGCTCGTCGCTTTTGGTTGCTGTATACTTTATAGAAGGCCTATAAAAACTTCTCCCTACATGAAAATGTTTAATGCCTTGCTTAGCGATGAAGGAAATATGCTCACTGAACCGTGTTGTTAGAAAAAAAATCATTGAAAAATATAAATTAATGTATATGCTCACTGAACCGTGTTATTAGAAAAATTTCATTGTGATTTTTATTATCTCCGTGCCAGAAAAGCTATTGAGTTTAGTGCCTTAATACTGTATTAGCAGTCATTGATATGCAGGATGATTCAATGTGAAAAATCCTTCACCCCAAGTATTATATATTCAAATAGAGATATCGGAATGCGGCTTTTACTTAGATGAGTCGTGATGTGGGCTAATAATTTGATATTTTCGTATGATTGGTAGCTTTTTAGCTGGAGAGATGTTGACAATTTTAATTGTTTTTGTTTTGTGGTAAATGGACCTTTTGTGGTAACAGCGCCACTAATATATTTTCATTTGTCGATGCTGACAAAAGAAAGGGGAATCATTGCCGGAGAGCAGGAAGACCTTGCCCCCGACTCAAGACATACTCGAAAATACGTGTAAGTAGCGTGGTTTGTCACGCAAATAATTCGAATTGTTCTACGAGATGGAAGTCTGAGTATCGACATCCTGTCCCGACCCGGAAGAAATTGCTTTCCTGCGTCGTCCATGCCTGACACTCCAGCTGTCACCTGCTGCTACACTGTCATTCTTCTCTCCCGAGCGTGTTCCCGAGGCAATCAGCGTTGGGCTTGTTAAGCGCGAAAGTGGACCGATAAGCATGTTGAGAAGAGCGTCAAATCTGTTTACCCTCTGTCGTCGCGCTCGATTTGTTCATTCATTGCTCTTCAATGCCGAGCTCTATATCCCCAAATATCGTTTATTTTTAATCTCACGACTTAGTGTGTATTTTTGGCATACGTAGCCTCACTCACACATTCTGAACACTTTTATGAATTATAATTGATTTTGGTAAAGCTTTTAATTAATAATATTCCATGTTATATTGGAGAGAGGAGAGATATTCACTTCGAGAAAAGTGTTAAAAAAAATTTTTGGCACGTTTTTCACTATAATTTCAATCACATTATTGGATGTGATGGAAATATTGCAGGTTTACATGTAATAAAACTAATTACCCCTGTTTAGAATTTTAGTTTCTTACTTTTGCCGCAAATGTTGTAAGAAGGCAAACTTGACTTTAGAAAAGGAATTTTCGTTTTAATGCGTTCAGTAGTTTTTCTAAAATGCACATACAAATAAATATTTTGGTTATTTTCCATGATAAAGGCGTACGCTAATTTTTTGAAACCACCGGTAACAACAACAAAAAAACAAACAAACTATAAGTATGCTGATGAATATGTCACGCATTTACAAACTAGTAATAGTACATGAGGAGAAGCAATGCACCGAATTTTGCTGAACGAACACAGCCCCGAGTTAACCCTCCGTCGCATATCAAGAGAGGTTGGGCGAAGCTCCTTCCGCCTGGGCTGCATGTGGCGAGTGACACGAGTCATTCAAGCGGCGTCGCCCAGCTTCTTTCGTATAACAAGTGGACTGAAGATGGCTCAAGCGCAAGCTGTCAGCTGCAATGGCCAGCTTCGTGCTATATTCATAGGGGTCAGTACCGACTCTAGTGCTTGGGCGACGCTACCCTCTCACTCACAGTGCTGCCTTCCATGGCAGAGGTCGGGTGCCACGTGCCTCCCTGTCTCTGCAAGTACAGCACTTATTTGTAATCGAATTAAATATACTTGAAGTATTGAGCATTTTATTAACAATTACATTCTCCAATAATTATTTTTCTGTAATGATGTCCTAAATAAAACTGGTCCGGAAAAGAATTGTAATCCTGACACAGAATTGACCCTTGTTAATAAACAGGAGAACTGTCTTTTACAGAAAATGTTGGAAATGGCCACTGGTGACGTTGATGACACAACCGATTTCTCTCAGATCTCCCACGTGCTGTATCCAGCTCTGTGTCATTTCGTTTGTGAGTGAGAGGTGCATGCGTGGTTAGTGACGAGTTGGAAGCAACACAAAATGGTGCTCACGATAAAAGCGTGTTTATTGAACGACTGTGTGGATGTTTTCCGTAAGATAAATCAATAGTACACACCGCTTTGAGAACCTTGTCTCGAGTGCATGAGGTGTTTGGTGAAGAGAGAACAGTTAAATTACTTCAATCACTGCACAAAAACGGTGAGTCCTAAATGTATGCATGAAAACCCTCATTCTTCCAAAAGGAGAATTAACAGTTTCCACAACCATGCCCAAAATTCATTATACCCCCTCTCGAAGAGGAAAGTGAATACCTGTTTTGGACACAAGCATAGCTAGGCCGACGACGTTCGGTTTCCGCGGATGTCAGTACCAAATAGAAATTTGATTGCAGATTAGTGGAAATGGTAGCTGAGGACAAGTGACGAAAATCTCCCTAAGTCGTCCAAGTTTTAAGTCAAAAACACCCTCTTCTATCTATTTTTTGTGTTATGAGCTGAGACAGGCGGTGGAAACAAGCCACGTCTCATTATTCTCTAGGTAAAAATCTTGTACGTAAATTCTCTAGATGAAAACCTTGTCAAGTCTTTTTTATACCTCATAGTATGTGAATTTCTTTGATTTTTCGTGGCTTTACATGAATCTACTTGGGTGATGTGTATGAACATTTAAAGACTTAGAGTTCAAGTTTTAGTTCTAAGAATATGGTGTAGACATGTTCCGAGTAGAAAGTTGCGTCATACCTTTGCTGAGAAGAAAGTGTTGCATCTGGGCGAGACGGGTTGAATAAAGCTCCTTCACGAATTTTCCCTCTAAATAATTTTGGGAACCTTATGATGCGATTTTGCGTCAACAAGTAAAAGAAAAAAATTGACCGAGCATCTTTTCAGCTTGCCAATTGCTATTTTCACCAAATCCTGGTGACATTTGCATCAGAAATCAATTTAGCTGCATCGATATACCCAAGATTTGTTGCTTTTCAAGACCAACTTATTTACTCATCAAAGAGTGGCTCTTTGATAAGAAGTTTATAGTGATGATAAAATTATCCATTTTTAATTGTCAGCCCACAAGGATTACAAACAACTTTGTGAGACGGCCCTCTGACATTTCTGTCCTTTTGCAACTACATTACCATGTGAATAAACGTTCTCCATCTTATATTTTATGAAAATTGTTTTGAAGCAAGTACAAGAACTTGACATGCGAGCTGGCTTAAGGTTGAGAGTGTGAAACCTTTAACCTGATTCTTCAAACTCATTACAATAGACCCTCGTATTATTGCTATAGCCCATCAATTCTTTAAGTACTTATAAATATAAATAGATCGTTGTACAAGTAATCGTCCGGGCGCCCGAAACGCCAATTTGTTGCTGTTTCAAATGTTGCCTCATACAGCTATGTCGAATCGACGTGTTGCGATTGGGGAAAGGGTTGGCAAACTCTCGCTTGGGGGAAGGGTGTGGCGCATTCGCATGTGACTGAGAGTAGGTCGGCGAAGACCCTTTACCCGGCCCAGGGACACGAAGCAGAGTCATTTTAATCTCACGTTGCTTGTTGTTTTGGCATCAACTTTGACGAGAGATAATGACGTGTAAATTATTTATGCTCTTTATAACATGTTATGCCAGGAACTCCTGGAATACGTATTTCTAGCGCCACCGAGTGCGATTGTTATTTTGATGCACATATTTCTTCTCGTGTTATCGAGAGACCAAGATAGGTTCCTTTTGCATGACGTTTATACGTCATTTTCAACTTGATAATAATAATAATAATAAAATTTGATGGCTGGAGGGAATTATAAGATTTAAAATTTCTCTATAATAAATTGAGTATTCTTCATATACCATTGATTAAAGCTGTGAACATATTCTTTGAAAACCCTCAGGAGCTCCCATAATGGGTAACCCAAGGTAAAACTTACCTTCTGCACAAGAGCAATGACACTAAATTAGCACAGAATTACCGACCGATTTCTTGCCTATCTTCAATGTTGAAAATAATGAAATCTACGATTTCCAATAAAATTTGTAGGCATTAGAAGTGAGATACGGGCAGTTTTACGGTATAACTTCGCGCGTGGTTTAAACGTAGACAAGTGCTTAGAAGAAATGACGGTCGCACTAGGTGATGTTTGTCCATATTCAGGTGGTACAGAGAATTCCAAAGGGGAAATTTCCCTCTGAAGGACGCTGAAAGGACGGGAAGACCACGAATGTCAGTTACGGAAGAAAACATTACTGCTGTGAGGAAAATGCTTGACAAAGATAGGCGAGTGACCTATCAGCAGATAGAGGATACCTTAGGCTTCAATACACCAACAATTCATTTGATTCTGCAAGAGCATTTACGAATGAAGAAACTTTGTTGTCTGTGGGTGTCGCGTAGACTGACTGAAGAGCAGATGTGGCGACGTATGACTTGGTGCCGGGAGATGCTGAAAATGTTAAATAAGGGATAATCTCGGTATATAAACAGCATCGTGACAGGTAACTAGACGTGGCTGTACTATTATGATGTGCCGACCAAGACTCAAAACAAAGTTTGGGTCTTTGAAGATGAGGACACTAGGGATTGGGAAGTAGCTGTCAGAAAATCCCGATCTGTAAAGAAGAAAATGATGTATTTTTCAAATCCAGTGGAATTGTGAAGCGCTTTGTTTTGGTCACACATAAGACGGTCACGGCTAAGTGGTACACTGAACAGTGCCTACCCAAAGTCATTGAATCTCCGAAGAACCTGCGGCCAAGGTCAAGAATGGACACCTGGTTCCTCTATCATGACAACGCTCCAGCTCACCGAGCCAAAGCCTGCACAGAATATTTGACAACTACAGGACTGAAACTTCTTGAGCATCCTCCTCACAGTCTAGACCTTGCTCCTTGCGACTTTGCACTGTTCCCGCATGTGGAAACGAAGCTGACAGGGATGTGGTTTTCAAGTGATGAGAACCTTCTAAGGGCTTGGGACAACGAGTGTGCCTTACTCTAGCGAAACTAGGCAGAGCTGGTTTAAGGATTGGTTTCAGAGGATGGAGAAGTGTATTGAATGTGGCGGAAATTACTTAGAAAAAATTTAATAAATAATGCTGTATTGTAAAACTTTCCTAGTACCCTTTGTATTATCCATCAGAAACTCTGCGGGAAGTATGGACTAATAGAAGACACTGTCCCGTACTACAAGTACTTCCCAAAATCCATTTCAGAGAACAGCATGTACAAAATTTATTTTGATAGATCAGTCCTCTCCGACAAGACAATCCATCACAACATACCAGATATTATTCTAATAGACAAACTCAAGAAAATCACACACATCATAGATATTACAGTAACCAACACCAACAACCTACAAACTACTTACAATGATAAAATTCAAAAATATGAAGATTTGAAAAAACAAAATTCTTCGCTTATGGAATATGGAGCGTGTATATATAGTTCCTATAGTCCTATCCACCACTGAAGTCATCCCTCACAGTCTGCATCTGAGCATCAATAGGCTTCAACTTCCCAAAAATATATTTCTATCATTACTAAAAGCAGCCATCCTTATCACCTGTAGAATAGTCAGAAGATTTTTAAATTGTGACATTGTTTGAGGTTAGGATGCTTGGTATACCCCGCACCTCACCTGAATCCAACTAAAAGTTGTGAAAAAAAGTTCATGGAAATAATAATAATAATAACTAGCCTTTGAAGTAAAACATCTCTGGAATGTTTAAGAAGTGATCATAGTGCCTATTATTTTATCTACCCTAGGACTAGTACCCCAATCCGTAGTTGATTCCATTTTAAAAAACTCGAAATCAACACCAATGTAATAAGCAGACTGCAACAGTGTCCTTCTGTCCTCAGCCCACATTACGAGAAAGTTCTTGGGCCTGAAATAGATTCTTCCTCCCAGCAGAACTTGATTTAATAATCCAGTGCTGAGAGAAAAACCAACCCAAATTGAGAGAAAAAATAGCATAATAATAATAATAATAATAATAATAATGGCGTGTTTATTGCATTATCAATGTGATGAATTTGCTTCCAAAGTCATCTTACCTAGAAAGGAATGTGGGAAATCCTGGAAATCAGTATTTTCCATCTACTTTCTGAGTATCATTTGAGGAAGATAATTTTGGAAAGATCTAGTCTTTTTATTTTTTTGTTAATATTGTCCAAATTCATTGAAACTGGCCTAATTGCTTCGCATGTAGAAAGCTCTATCCAATAACTGTTGGTGCTCTCCCTGAAATTACGCTGGAAACGAGGATCTACTGAATTTGGATGTTCACCGAATTAAATGTATAATAATTTTTTTGTCATTTAATATATTTCGGAATTTGGGTATTTAACTTCATTTATATGATATTTATATCGGTAGATTGAAACAAATTCGGAATTATTTATCAATATTTTCAGTCATTTTAATTAATAGGTTGCAGTGCCGCGAATCAGGTGTATTGGTAAATGTGAAGAAGTGCTGTTTATATGGTCTACAATGTTCCAATTTGTCATATCTGCACAAAACTAATGCTATTTTCCGAAGTATAATTACAAATACTTTTGTGAAGTGGAAACGAATACTTCGAATGCTCGTAGAACTTTCTCTCTCTCTCTCTCTCTCTCTCTCTCTTCCCTCTCTTCCACGCTGTAAATTGTGAACGAGAATTAGAGAAGGAATTCTTGCATCGTACTGGTGCCAATTGCATGCCCTACTAAGGAATGACTTCAGAGAAATAAATAATAGTATAACGCTCTTCTTGGCGAAATATAAAAACAAAACCTGTGTATAAACGTTGCTTGTGATTATTTTTATCAGTAAAAATTTTGTATTAAGAATATTGATGCAATATTCTTAACAGTAGTCAAGGAGTAACAATATCAATACAGTTAAAATTGTTTTAAAACTTTACTAATTGTTTTTTAAAGTTAGAATTATTTTAATGCATTTGTTACTTAGATCTTCACCTTTAGGAGTCTTCTTAGACGGGTACACTTAAGCATTGGCCTGGAATGTTACACGTTTGATTAGAGTTCAGACAGGAAATTATTTTTCATAGGTTTAAGTAGTCAATTGATGATATTTTTACTTCTGTTATACGAGATTCATAGCGCATTAAATGTTTGTTGAATATGAAATACACCGAATTAATTTTCGACTACGAATTATGTCTAATTTTCTGCTGAAATAATTTTGTCTGTGAAATTTTCTTATTTAAGTTTTAGAATACGAATCTGTTCTTCAGCTTTTGCTGTGACATTAAGAAAGCATTGCTCTCCTTTGAAAAATAATGAGTTGAAAATGAAATGAATACGGCTCTTGAGAACATTTTGACGACACAAGAGAACTCTTTAGTAGAACATTTTCATTTGAAACTCCCTGTGTGAGATTAAATGTATTTCATCAAGAATGTAGGTGCACAGCTTCAATCGGAAAGGTCCCCACATTGTGACTTAGTAACGCTATATTTTTCCGGATCGGGATATCGACAAGGGCTGACGAGTACCTTTTGAACCATAGATTTGTCACGTAAATCAAAGAACCGGAATTGCACCTTTATCGGTTTACTTATAGAAAATTCTATACTTTTAGAAAATTCTATGAGTAAAACTTCATCGTAGTTTGAAGCTACAAATATGGGACTGCACTTTGTAGATCAATTGTCTTCTATTTATTTTCCCAAATATTTGACATCCTAGTGATCGTTATTGAACTATTCATAACATTACTTTACTTTAGCATAATGGATTCCGAGATCATATGAAGTGCATAGAAAGTAAGATAAAATGGATGATTGAGAACTTAAAAATTGTCACTTGTGTGTACTTACTTGATTTTCGAAGTAAGAATTCATTTCAACTATTTTTTTGATGGTAACTCTTTTGGGGAGAGGGAACAGTATTTTTGTGTACAGGGAACAATTTGTATCTATTATAAACATTATCTGTTGTAAATACATTCATTTTATGTGGAACGCATCTTATAAAAAATGAATTGCATGAATAATTTACAAACGAAATTGATCCTTCTCATTACGCTTTGCCTGAATCTGTAAGCCAAAATGTTTAAAAAGTGAAAACACTTGCCATTCTTCCGTGTCACATGCCTTCCGTAAATCGTTCTGAGATGACAGGATGAATGTTAGCCGTCAGAAACATTCTGCTCGAGTTTGTAAAGTTATCGTCTTCACAGATGGCGAAATCTTCCGAGGGAGTGATTGTCAGATGGAATGCTTTTCACAATGAAACTTGCATTGCATTTCCAGCATTTTCGAAGACATTTTTGTCTTGAATTTGTAGCCAACTTTCTTTTGTCACTTCATCCTCACATTGCTCGGGAACATCTCTGCGCACCCAGCGATTTTCATCTGGAGTTCTTAATTCTTATTTGTCATTACGTTTTTTATTGACTGGTGATTTTTCCCGTGTCACCGACCTGATGAAACATCAACTGATTAGAAATACTCGGAGCGATTCCCGAGTTGGCTGTTTCCTTATGAATTTTAGGTTTTTGTTGTTGAAGTTGACTTTGCTTTTTATTTCATTGTGCAAACATGTTGAATTTTTTTCTCCTCTTTTACATGAATATCGCTTTCGTTACTTAATCGCTGCATATAACTATATTTACTTTGACTCACTCTGCTAACTAGGGACCTCCCTTTCCCCATTTTTCGAATGGAGTCCTTTCAGCCAAACAAATTTATGTACATTTCAGTTTCTGTATTGCAGAACTTAACCATGTAGTAGGTGCCATATTTTCCCATTTGGAAATCATTGCATTCACATATTTGATTATGAGAAATGTGTAGTTCAGCATTTTTGCCACTTACACATCCAATGTACTTCGTCTAATTAATCGAGTGATAAAATATTATGACTCAATTAAAAACAGTACTTATTTCTCAAATGTTTCCTTACCGTTTCTGGTTCGTTGCATACAGATGAGAAAAATGGTAGAACAATATAACATAGGATCATAATCGGAAGTGATTGGAAAAAAATTAAATTAAATTTTAAAAAACAAATCTCTACTGCATATAAAATACTTAAAATATTTTTGGTTGAGCGTTTAAACCCTCGGGGTGAGTTTTTGATTTATTTGAGTGAACTGGATTTGGTAAAGAAATCCAATACTAGTTCTTTAGAACGGATGTTTTTTTTGTAATTTCAAAATTTTTGATGTGTGTGTATGGATGTAAAGAATCTATTGCAAAATAACACACGTCGGTGCCATGCGTATCTGTTTGCTTAACTGTTGCATTTGTGTCAATTACAAATTATTGCGTACTGGTCCCATGCTAATTGGAAGCTACAGTAATTACTTATCTCGCTGGTTTTCAATCGGGGGTATATTAGAGTGAAAATATATCCGACCGAGTGAAATGTAATAAGTTGAGAAAGTTAAGGTATGTTGAAAAGACAAATGTGGGTGAACACAGGGTCATTATTGGTATTGAATAGTTAGAAGGCGAGGTTCATAGCCTCGACGTTCCAAATAATTCTTCCCGTATATGAGCAGCTTTTCAAGTGTCTGGATTGGGAGTATTTGAAGGAATTTTATCTTCTATCTAATGTACAGTATTTGAAAGTAATATGATTTTTTTCTTCGTATTTTTATTAGCAAAATCGCCTTGTGTTCTCTTAAATCTCTTGCAGAAATCGTAATATGATCTGGAGTAAGGAAAAAAGTTAATTATAATACTAGAACTGTACTTAGTGCGACGGAGCTATATGGATGAGCGTTCTGACACCTCGCCTTTTCGTCGAAGCACGCTCTTGCTCTTGCAGGGCACCTGACGTCAGCACCGCATCCACCTACTCCATCTAAGTATGCAGCGGTCACGCGTGGCGCACAGGGAGGGATGCAGGTGAGAACGTGGGCGTGGGATGAACCTATACATCGTGCTCACTCGTGCGCCTGTGTTGATAATGAAATTGACGAGAATATCCTACCCCACGTATTTTCGCTTCCTGTACCTTCGCCACCTCCCGCGAGCGACTGACTACCTATAATTTACACACGTTGCACTTAAGTTATGAGTAAATGTTTGATGTGCCGCTTTGCAAGAAATTGTGTGTCAAAGGTTAGAGAGATACACACACACACATATATAAAAGCGAAATACCACTCACTCACAGACTGACTAAACCCAAAATCTCAGAAACTACTAAGCCTACAAACTTGAAATTTGGCAGATAGGTTCCTTGTAGAGAGTAGACATCCATCCCTAAGGGGGTAAAATGGGTGTTGGAATTTTTTATGTATACATCACACCATAACTCTTAGTGTCTGGAGCAATTTCAACCAAACTTGATACACAGATGACTGACTGTGACAAGCCATATGAGGGGAAGACATCCCTTCCACCGCTAGAGAGGGGATGAGAAGGGGATGACATGTAAAAATAATGGGAAAATCCGATATTAGATTCGAAACCTTTGATTTCGGTGGCGTTGGGATGGATAAGGTCGTCTCAGATGCTTTTTAAGTTAACAATCAGTCCACATTGCAGATAATGTACCCCTAGCATCCATAGGGTAGGCGTGGGAAAGAAGAACAGATAAACATAATAAAAGGACGACCGATATTTGTGTTGAATAAATCATTTTTGGAACAGCTGAAGTGCAATGACACCCTCATAGCCAGATAAGTACACGATCACCCCCTGTAAGGAATAAACTCCCTTTGTGTTGGGGTGAGGAGTGAAATGTAAAAATAATCAAATGTGACCGATATCGAAGATGACACCAGTGACGAGTCCATAATATTCGGCGTCGTTGAGTTAATAGTGAAATCCCGACATCGTGTAAGTCTGAACTCAGCCCTCAAGCAACAAACACACCACTAGCACCCCTTGGGTGGGGAAGGGGTTAAAATGGGTTTTAGGGGTAAAAATAATTGAAAACTAGATGAGATAAAATAGGAGCACTGTATTCTTAGAACTGATGGCGGATGAGATGTAAAAAGTCCGATATTGGGGTCAGGTGCATGTTATCGTGTATACTGAGATGAATAATCGTATTTCCTATGACTATGTACCATTCAACCCACATGAGATGTACGACACCCATGGAGGTGGGTGTTGGGAAGAGCGTTACTCCAAAAATTATGTCCACTAATAAAGAATTTTACAAAAATTCACTCCTGTAGGTGCGAAATTGGAAATTGGAAATTGGTATTTTCTAAAAACTCTATCTTGAATTGCACCAGTGAAAAGAAGGGATTGAGAGTACACACCAATAATAATATTACCTCCAACATAACGGATAACATTCTGAGTGGATACCAATGAAGATATGAGAAAACAAAATATGATAAATATTACAGAATTCACGCGGGCAAAGCAGCGGGTACACAGCTAGTATGTGTATTTATTTATATATGTATATAAAATATGAGCTCTAAGAGTCTGCGTTTTGTCGTACAATATATTTTTGCACATGTATGTAAAACGACACCTTTTCAAAATTTCAAGTTCCCATCTTTAATAAACGCACAGCAAAACCTATTAAAGTTTTGCTATTATGAATTATAAGAAACTAGAAAAACTATGCATTAAAAGAATGTATTGTAATCAATTATTAAGACACTATCACAATCAAATGATAAAGAACTCAAGGAATCTGCATTGTCTTCTCTGACGTTATAATTACTAGAATTTAACAAATATTTTCGAGGAAAATTTATCTCATTATCTTCTTTTATACAAATCTATAAATTCTTCAAGAAGAAAATTCTTCATTATAGAAGCAATGTTGGAGTAGGAAGCTTTTATCTGCGAATCTTAAGGAGATTCAGTCCAGAGATAAATTTCGGAAGAAAATGATATCAAAATGAAATCTGAATGACATGGCACTTTTTGGCGGAGAAATTGAAACAGCATGTTAATGTGACTAGTATTTTTGTGGGTTGTCTTGGTGAACAAGTTAGTTTCTTATAAACTATGTGTGGCTTCTTTGTTATAGTAACAAATACGAGTTTCAAACGGCAACCTACTAACGTTCTGGTTCCATTTTGAAGTGTTTGTTACCCTTCAACTATATTAAAAATTGTTTCATCTTGTAACCCTTGACTCACATGTGTTTGATGGAAAAGGGTTCTGGGAATAAAACCTTCAGAGAGTCTAGTGAAAAAAATTGTGCAAGAAAAATTTTAACAACAAAATATACAACTATCAATAGTTATTCAAAGTTAGTTTCGTGGTAAAAATGTTTATTCCTGCTATAATATTTTATTTTTTACTGATTTCGAAAAGTTACATTTGTTGAGGATGATTTCTTGTTTTAAAATTGAAAGGAGCAAAAAATGAATAAATTAAATTAACAGAATCTTGAGTGCTTTTCCCTGCGAGTAAATATAATTGCAAGGATATTAATATAAGAAACTACGATATGAATTTGGGGTCATTGGAAGTCAAGGTTTTTCAGAATCCTACTTTTCTTTCATCCTCTTTGCTGCCTTAGCTTTTACGTAAGACCTCGAAGACTTGCCTCGCGGCGTGACCATTGAGTTATTTTTAAAGCGAAACGCCGTAATAAAGGCGTAATTACCGCATACTTGGAGTCCCTTGCCGTGGACGGCGACTTCACCGGTGGTTCTTCACCGCTCGCACTACTTTTTCCTTACCTTACTACCTAAAGACAAGATGATGGTAAGATTCAAAATTCGAGGAATGCACTCATTCAGCGACTTGTTTCAAGTTTTTTTCTTCATGACATTTTTCGAGATTTTTCTCTCGCTCGGACTTTTTATAACTAAATATACGTGTACTTTTACTCTTTCTTGGTGTATTTGCTTTCTCTTTTAATTATGAACTCTTATTTTATCCAGAAATGATGAATTTGGTAAGTCAACACTTGCCGAATGTTGACGTCATGAAGTCACCTAGTTATCAATTCCAAGCATTACCCTTAGCTCTTGGCCCAATTGCTTGCTTGCTTAATCGGTACTTCAGGCATTGATGCCTATACCGTACATCATGATTGGAACAGCGTTCCATTCATGATGTTTTTCAGCTTGAATACCACAAGGGCTCGCCACACCCGAGGGTGATTAATGAAATGATTTTTGGGTGATTTTTATGAATGATTATGGCGGTGGGATGATGATGAGTGAATGTTGTGGTGGAATGATAGGCAGGGGAAACGGGAGAACCCCGAGAAAACCTGCCGCGAGCACCGTTCCGTCCACCACCTCGGATTCTACTTGGATCGGACCGGGTTTGAACCGGCGTCCCCAGAGGTAGAAGGCGAGCGCGTTACACACTGCGCCACGGGTCGCCCAGTCTTGGCCCAATTATGGAACATACTTCCTTAAATACTCGAAAAAAAAAAAAAAAAATGGAAGTTGTTAGTAGAACATGTCAAATATATGAATGTATAAAATACTCTTAATTCAGTATGTTAGTATTGGACTTTCTATTGGCTCATGAAATTGAGAGAGAGATGACGGAGTTCGCCCGAGGAGTGGGGCAGCTGAGATGGAGGCGGTGGCGATGCCCTCAGGACGACTGCGCGGGGGTGTTGCTGGGTCGAGAATGAGGGGTGCAAATAGGTTCTCATTTAATTAATGAGTATCTACGCTGCGGGGCTTCGCTTCTCACCCGCCCGGGTGATGAAGCTGCTTCTCAGGCGGTCTCAATGAGGCCCTGGAAAAGTAATACGGAGGCGAGGAATTTCCCTATCATATATCACTTGAATACTGTGCGTGGTCTTTGTTACCCATATTTATGGGCAATTTAATGGAAGAATGAATGGGGTTTTTTGTTTGAAATCTATGGAAATAATATAAAATACAATAATTGGTCACTCAATTGTACCAGTTCAGCTTCGAATCGTGATGTCACAAACTAGAAAGTTTGAATGTCTGGTAGTAACATTTACAGAAAGTTATGTAAGTGTAAACTGAAAATAGATTGTCAAGTTCTCCAAGAGAGAGCAAAAAAACTTGTGGCATAGAGAAACTTCTTGAATTGCGGTGAACCTCACCGCCAGGTAACAGATTAATTATGAATGAAAATGAGAGATGGGACCGGGACTGGAACTCAGGACTTTGAGTTTAACGCGCTAATCCGCGTACCAACCGCGCAACTACGTTTACCTTTAGACCCAGCCTACCATTGACATGCAACTTGCGAGACCCACAGACCTCAAGAGTTTTGTTTTATTTTATTTTATTTTTTTACATTTTGCTTCGTGAATTAAGTTATTAGAAATTGCTCTGGCAATGAGGTCTTCTCATACACAGTTTCACATTTTTATATTTTTATTTTTGCAATGGTATAAAATTATAAAGCTGGACTTTGGGGAAATGTTTTGTAATGCTTGATATTTTCAGAAGAAGAAAACAAAATTTCACTTGCGACTTTGTTTTTGATAAGTTATTTTTCATAGTTTCTATCTTTTCTTTATTATTTTCCCATCTGATTTATATCTTGTCATTGTATTCGAATGTCCTTTATAGCCATTTTTCTTTATCTTACTCTTGCTTTTCTATAAAACATTTGTGTCACTGGGAAAGCGTTTCCCATGCTCTCTTCATTATCTGTTAATTTATTATTATTTGTTAAAATTTAGTTGAATAGCAGCATTCATGTAGACTAAGAAGCATACCATATTTTATTGTAATATTTCACCACGCCAGTAAATACAAGTTACAGTTTTCAGTGTAAAGCCGTGTGTCAACAGAACTTGTAAAAACGGCCCATCACTGGAAGAAAACATAAAGGATGTGAGAACCTTAGGTTTGGATGAGAGATCCAAATCCAAAGGAGGGAAAGGCCTTTTCCAAACCTTTGGATATGTCATCCCAACTTTATAGTTCGGACACCATAGGGTTGGGATATCACATTTGAAGGTTGAGAAGTCCCATACTAAAGTAGGGATGACACATCTAAAGGCTTGGAGAGATCTTTTCCTTCCTCACATCCAAACCTGTTCTCTCAGTGCAATACCTTTGAGTTCATCTAGAAGCTCTCCTATTGAGTCAGATGTCTGGGGTATGTGATAAATTTTATAAATTTATTGTCAAAAAAACAGTACAAACTGCGTATGCCCACGTGGAGGACAATAAACTAATTTACTCTCCGGAAGCAAGCAAGGGACCATCCCATCAATTCCGATCAAGGGCCCTAAGGCAGAGGCGGATTCAAAAATTTCAGCAAAAGTTC
>NNCF01126349.1:531765-546194 GCA_002313205.1 Laupala kohalensis | reverse complement strand
GCCCCTAGACAAAGCCTAGAGAACCTGTATAAGAAATCCGCCTCTACCCGAAGGAAAAACGGAGAAAAACCCGGGCCAGGATGGGGCTACAGAATTAATGTACACAACCGTGGAAAAGTTGAGTACACATAAAACTAAATTAATGTGAGCCATAACACAACACAATCATGCAAAAAAATAGTTTTTGAAATTGTAATAAGTTATTTAAAAGTACTACAGCAATGGCGTGATAAAGTACAAGACGGATTTAACTTTTATTAATGTCAATAAATTCTTATACAGTGTAGCAGCACTGGTGCTGGAGGTAGTTTTTAACCGCGGATTTGAGGATATGCAATTTCATAATGTCTTTTATATTCTTGGGCAGGGAATTATATAGAACGATTCCCGAACGATATGGTCCTTTTTGGCAAAGAGTAGTTGACACTCTAGGGCGATGAATATTATTACTATTGCGAGTATTGTGTTTGTGAACGAGACTGTTTCGTATAAAGCAAGGGTGGCACTTCAGTAATTCGGTCTTAACAAACACGACCGTTTCATAAATATAAATGCAGGGAAGTGTTAAGATATTTAATTCCTTGAATAAAGGTTTACAAGAGTTTCGGGGGTGAGATTTACAAATTATCCGAACTATCCTCTTCTGAATTCTGAAAGTTTGAATACTCTGACCGGAATTACCCCAGAAGGTAATGCCGTAACGTAAATGGGAGTAAACGTTTGCAAAATATACGCAACGGGAAATACGTGGACTAACTGCGTTAACTAAGATTCGGAATGCGTAACACAATTTGCTTAATTGGGAATTAAGATTGTCAATGTGACAATTCCATTTGAGGTTGTCTTGAATATGGAGACCTAAGAATTTTGTATTTGTAACAGTTTTTAATTGTGTTCCGTTTAAAGAAAGAGAAACCTGGGGTAAAGATTTTGTGATACTATTGTGAAATGACATAGACACTGTTTTGTCAGTGTTTACAATGAGACGATTTGCATGGAACCAAGTCGAAAGGTTAGACAACACTTTTTGAGCAGTGGTGTGCTTACACAATAAATTAGTGTCATCAGCAAAAAGAATCATTTTGCAATCTGATATGGATGATGACATGTCGTTCACATACAATATAAAGAGTATAGGTCCGAGAATTGATCCTTGGGGTACTCCGCAAGTAAGTGGCTTTGTTTCTGAAAGACAACGCTCAAGTATTTTATTTTTAGTATAGGATATTTCTACCTGTTGATATCTATCTTTTAAATAAGAAGTTAGCCATTGATGTGGAAGTCTACGAATGCCTAAAGAATGCAATTTGGAAAGGAGAATTTCGTGATCGATGACATCGAATGCTTTTACAGTGTAGAAGCAAGTCAAGAAAAACACCCTGAGGATTTTCTCCACTGTCTAGAGATGTGGTAACATCGTTTAAGAAGGAAAATATGGCGCTTGTAGTGGAAAAGGATTTCCTAAAACCGTGTTGATCGTCAGAGAGAATGTTATATTTTGATAAAAAATCTAGAAGACGCTTATAGAACAATTTTTCTAGGATTTTTGAGAAAGTGGGTAGTAGAGATATTGGTCGGTAATTTCCAATATTAAGTTTGTTTCCTTTCTTGTGTAAAGGTTTCACTTTAGCGCTCTTAAATATTTTAGGAAACACCCCTTCCNTTGAAGAAATTCTTATCCCTTGGGTGATCCATCTATTGTATTTCTTTGTGTTAATTAACTTGTGTTTTATGGGAAAGCTAGAGTTGTAATGTTTTAGGAATATTGAGATAAATACATTGAATTTGTCGTCGGTGTTTTGGCATTTGTAAACATCTTTCCATGTTTCTTCACGCGAGTAATTTATAAATATGGATTTATTTATGTCATTAAACTCTCTTGTAAATTTGTAAAGGATTTTAAGTGGTTTTAGTTTATTAATAGTGAATACTTGAGCAAGGTATCTGGCGATAAACACTTCAGAGAGATACGAGATTCCATTGTTGACGATAATTTGATCTAGCAATGTTTGAGATGAGCCGGAGAGACGAGTGAGGTCGCTTATCGTAGTAATAAGGTTGAATGAGTCGATAAGATTCTTGAATCGATTAACTGGTGAATGTGCAGAGTCGGATGTACTCAGCAAATCGATGTTGAAATTGCCACATATAACGATAGATGTAGTAGATTTGTGTGTGATATGTTTTAAAACAATTTCGAAGTTCCGAAAAAAATGTGTCGTTTAACATTTGCTTTATCTTCGCTCTCTTAATTATGTCAGGGTTCAAGAGAGTAGAAACACATATTCAATTTTTAAAATTGTAATTTCTCAAAAAACCAAAATAATTTTATATTTCCATTTATTTTTGGGAACAGTTTGTACTCCCGCAATTACGTCTGTATAATGTAAAATTGAGACTGGTCCCGACTATTGTCTGCGTTGTAACAGAATGGCTTTGTGACTACCATAATATACATGCAAGCTTTAATATAAACAAGCGCGTTACGTCGCCGGAGGCATTCCTGAGCACAACTCACCCGCTGTCATGAAACTGGTGAAATTTTTCGACGCCCTCTTCCTCTACTGGTGAGTGCGTTCCATATTCTCTGTTACCTCTGCTGTTGGTACCCTTACTATTTCCCGAAGCTGGGACGAATTTAATTATAATCACTGCCACCCGCCGGATGACGTTCAACGAAACCTGGCTACAGGCTCCATCATTACGTTCGGATGTTTCACTCTAATTGTGCACTAACATACTTCGGCGTTTGTTAGAATTTTTAGCTCTCGTAGCTCATATGTTGGTTCGATTGTATCGCAATGTCTCACTTGGATTCCTTTCATAGCGACTTATGTACTGTATTTGTTCTTCCTGTCAAGTGAAACATACTTCCTTATGAATCAAAAACAAAGCTTGTCTTTGGGATTTTTGTGGAACATTTGTGCGATTGCTAGAATGCAATGAGTATATTTGACTTCATAGTCCTTATTTTACTGTACCACGTAGTTGGCTCTTCTTGGTACAGACCGTTACTTGAAAGTTGCAAATGTAAGTTTTTTTGTATTGTCGGCAGAAAACAGCATTATTTTCGAAATATTATGACTCATAGGACTTAACGCGCGAATGTGACTATGGGTGACTTCTTTTGAATTGAATTAAAAAAGGAGGTACATATAATGGAAATTGATCAAATAGCTTCGCATAGCCCTGTACGAACTAATTATATTATAAAAATGACACAAAATAATGTAGCTTGTGAATGTTGATCAATTTAAATATAATTTCAAAATTATAGTCCCAAGTTTTTTCACGCATTTAATTAAAATTAAATAAACGATGAAACGATTCATAATTTCTGGTATTGAATTTTGATAGTTTTTTTTAGTTATTCGCGTAAATTATTCATTCTAGATGCTGTTGTGATGTCTTCCTCTTCCTCACGCCTAAAAAACCTCATTGATGCCCTTTGATTCAGGTTAAACGAGTATGGGTTTTTAATAATGAAACCTCAACCTGAAAATTCTCATTGTCACAATTTGCCCCCCCCCCTTTTTATTTTTAGATTGTATACATATTTGATTATATGTTGAAACATATACCGGAAACCTATTTAATCAAATGACACGGCACAACAGGAGGAGTGACTATGAGGTACGTTTGTAACTGCGGTACATGATTCGAATTCCGTTTTCTGACTCCCGTCCACCCTGTGAAGTTGGCGTGAACGAACGCGTATGAATAGCATTTATTCTCTCACATAACGCTAATAAAACTTACAATGTGACAGGGAGCAACAACGTGCTCTCTTTACATTCCAAGAAATCTGAGAAAACTGAGGGATGCGATGAAATCTTTTGTTACATACAGGAAATCGCGTCTGACGGCAAACGATACTTGCAGTGACAGGACTGTCTAAGACGGATCAGTTAAAGCGACCGCAATGCTAGTGGATTTGTGAGAAATGAACGGCCTGCCTGCGACAACACCACGGAGGAGGAGTTGGTGTTGCAGCAGCGGTGGAGATGGCGGTGGTTGTGGCGGCAGGAGGCGCGTAATCGCCGTAACCATATCCTCGTTAGGAAGAGCCGCCGTGATGCGGCCGCAGGCTGCCCGAGCTTCCCGTTCCGCGGAGTTCCCCTAGCTCGTCGCGCCCCACATGTATCTATCGCCTCACAACTCACGCAACGCTTCTCCGCTCCGAAGAGGTGCTATAGTGAATCCAAGGAAATATCATTATCTCAGGAAAGAAATCCTTAGAAGATTCACGTGGGTTCCTTATTTTTCCGTACTGCTGCCACACAGAACTGGCGAGCCGTTTTTAATCAAACAACGAAACTCGTAATTCCTATTATCTCGTACAACAACGAAACTACTATTATCTCATAATTCCACTTCATAGATTTATTTGAGCCAAATTTCTAAGTTCAACTCCTGCGACATTACTCGTGAAATCTTTTCGCACATTATTTTATCTCTCTATTTTTTTCACTTGTTTCATTTTTTCTCTGCCTTCTCGTTCGTTACGATGTATTATATATTTTCTATCTCCAGAAGCGACGCGCCAAATAAGAGGAAAAGTGAGTGAAAGGTAATGAAATTTAATGATGATAAACAGTCCATCGTGCTTACTTGAGATTCTTTATTATTTTGTTTTCTCTCAAACTGGTTAAAATTCTCTTCAACCTCTTTCTTGTTTATTATTCTTTATTATCTCGTTTGAACGAAAGAAATACGAAGAAGTTTTGTTTAATACTCTCCCCCATGTACTCTTTATTTTCAATATCTGCTACGGTATTTTCAATATCTCTGCTCTATATCAGACCCGTCATACACATTCAAATCGTTTTTCCTGAATTTGTGTTCACGACTGGGAATGAAATTAATTGAAATGGCAGGATATCCGCTGTTGCGACGGATTCACTTGGTCTCTAGAGTTCTTGAGTTGGGATCTGGATGATTCATGGGCAACGTGAGGGTCGTTGGAGGTTGGGAGTGCACGCGCGCGTGCTTGTTAATCGAGTGTAGGGTGAATGAGGGGGAGGACCATAGGGAGGATGTTGGGGTCATGGAGGGACGTCGAATATGACCCACTGACCTCAACATGGACGTAAACGACGAAGAAATAATTCTATAAGTATAACCAGCTGTTACAGCACATCACAAGCCCAGATGCGATGTGCGTATTTTTTGGATAGAAGCGGGATTCAACCATAAACCACAACCTTTATGATAGAGTTCTCTGTCACCAGCGTGGTTTCCCCAAGCAATCAAACACACGTGTAATAACAATAAAATATTTAATTCAAATAAAAAAAGATATGAGAATATTCACAAATGTAGACAAATTCTCAAATCATAAATACAAGTTTGAATTTGTTATTACAGAGTTATTGCTATCTGAAAGCAACAATTACACACAGATATAGATACTGGTGTTATGAATTAACTCGGAAATCTACCCAGATTATCCGAATCTCAAAAGTTTCCAAGTTGTTATCCCGAAATAACTGTTCCAAGTTACGTCATTCGCGCCTAATAGCAATGTAATAGAATTACCGCATCAATTCTCAGTGGTCTGACGACCAGAACTAACCAAGTTACATTTCAAATAACCTGCGTACTTCCATATACTTCCGCAGAAAGGTCTGAAAGTCACTTAGGATCTGCAATCCTCCCAATATATACACAGAAGCGGAGGTCACGTGACTACACCCTCGCTACTGTACTGAGCACTCTACATCAGCTTGGTCACCACTCAGCTTCTGAGAATACTGCGTCCCTTTTGGCTGACCATTATTTTTGGCGACCACTGGAATATTCCCTCCACACTCGCTTTTCTTCTGAGGGCGTTCATCTCAGTTTTCAGAAGTAGATGGGAACTGTTCAGCCTCTACACAATAAACGGGAAGTCTTAGTAGCGGTATTTTTCCTTATTTGGCGGCGACTGGCCCGACCCTTGATCTCCTTAGGAATTTCCGGCTAGCAAAATGCTTGAAAATGTTAATATTTCAAAAATCTATAAACTGCACTGGTCCAGATG
Organism: Laupala kohalensis; assembly: GCA_002313205.1. Classification (NCBI taxonomy): domain Eukaryota; kingdom Metazoa; phylum Arthropoda; class Insecta; order Orthoptera; family Trigonidiidae; genus Laupala; species Laupala kohalensis. The sequence goes on along the minus strand of NNCF01126349.1, from coordinate 540,172 downwards.
TTACACCAGCGGTAACAACATTCAATTGTATAAGTAACATTCTTTGAAACATAATTTTCTCTATCTTATTTATGTCTAGTACATTGTTTCCTTTTGTCGGTGATACTTTTTGTAAATTGTTTCAGTAGTCATTTAGAAAGAGTTAAATATCGTATAACCTATTTTAAAAACATCTATTAATTGCTGTGGTTTATTAACAAAATTAATTTCGCCATGAAATTTTTTGATCTCTGAAGTATGTTGAATTTTCTTGCGTTTATATTAATAAATGATAAAACACATCAATGTTTCGGCCATAATTTTTTAATTCATGATAGCTCATTTAAAAAAATTGAAAGTTTGTACTTTCCTCTTGAGTAACGTAGGTTTGTACAGGAAAGTTGTGGATCATGCAGAGAAAAAATTGAATTTTCAATTTCAATAAATAACTCTGATGAGAGGATCATATAAATGTGACCGAAACGTTGGGGTAATTTAAATATTATTTTATTTATTTGATTTAAAATCAATAAAAATATAACATACTCGCATAGGGAAAGATAAATCTCATGAGCACATTTCCAAATTTTTTCGTACGCACACTTGTTAGTTTCCCGGACGGCGAGTGATTGACATCAATGTTTGTAACCACGGAATATGTTAGTCTTTAACATTTTGAAAATTTTAACGTCATTCAATGACGAATTTTTTGTACAAAGCTAAAAGAGTAGACAGCAGGTAATACTTTTATGTTTTTAGACTCGATTTTTCGTTCCATGGAATTAGACGCCATGATTTCAGTGTAAAAAGTGTAATGTCAGATTATAGTTCTATGCAAATCATTTTAAAATTGGTAGGTAATATGATTATGTCTACACTTGAAAGACAAGATTGTCCCAGAAATTTCAAATTCCTGTATCAAGTCGAAAAGTAAGCCTGCTGAGATTTCGTTCACATAATCGTGCACGATTAACCAAGTATGCTCCACCAATTCTACACAGGCATTAAGTACTTGGTTGAGTTATTTGTAGTTTCTTTCATTTCGATGTTACATTGTAAAATATTTTATTGAACTGTAGATTTGCTCCGATGTTGAGTGTATACTTTCAGCTAATCCTCTACAAACACCGGGTCCGTATCCCTGTGTTTACCGACGGGTCGAAGCAGGCTGATGGTGTCGGCTGCTTCGTGGTATTTCCCCGTGAGACTAGTGGCTACCGTCTAGGCGACTTGTGCAGTGTTTACACTGCTGAGTGCTACGCCATATTGCGAGCATTGCGAACTACAAAGTGCTCCCGCGGATCACATTTCCTGATTTTTTCTGATTCTCTGAGTGCCCTNTGATCCAGAACATCCAGGATGTACTTTTCTCACTGCAAAGTGATGGAAAGAACATATTGTTTTGCTGGGTTCCCGGACACGTGGGTATCAGAGGAAATGAGGAAGCAGACGATTCCGCAAAGACTCAGGAACACGATTCCAAAACGAGATCTCCTAAATTCCGTCAAGTTGAGGATTCTGAGTGAATGGAGCAATGAGTGGTTAGCTGTTGAAAGGAATAAGCTCCGACTTATCAAATCTTCTGTTAAGTCATGGAGCAGTTCCTGTAGGCCAGCCCGGCGCGACGAGGTCTTGCTGACCCGCCTGCGCATAGGACATTGTCCTCTCACTCATAGGTATCTCTTACTACTTGATGATGAACCCGTTTGTGAGGAATGTAGCTGTTCTCTGACAGTGCGTCACCTACTAACTGATTGCAGAAGATACTCAAGTATACGGAGACAAATTGGTCTGGCTGCAGATTTACCAACAATTCTCGGAAATGAAACGGTTAATTTTAATAAACTATTGAATTTTATGAGTCTATCGGGGCTCCTCCCACAAGTTCTCGGGAGGGTTTAAAATTTGCATTCCTTTTCATCTTTACTGTCTTCTTTCCTTTCACCCTTTGTTTCTGTAATTAGAAAATTTAATATTTAGAAATTGTTTTCCTTTTTTTGTGATATAATGTATTTGGCTACTTTTTTCTTTTCTTTCATCTTTGTATTTAGATATTTGTTGATTTCAGGAGGGTTTTTAGTGGGTATGGTCGAGATATTCGGCGAGTCCCACACACGGGGAAGAGTCATTACGGCTCTTCTCTATGGTGCGAAACTGCATTTTTTTCCTAGTTGCATGGGTTCTAATGACCTCGATGTTGACGAGCCCTAAAGCCACAACAACAAAAATGTAGATTTGCAAGTTATATACAATTGTTGAAGTCAAATAAAACTTTCGAAACCTAGTGTTAATGTACTTGAAATTCATTTTTTAAACCCGTATCTGTGTTAATAAATGTTTCGAATTATAAAATCTCTTTTAGGTACTGTAACCTTGTATTTTACATAATTATTCGTAGTGAATTTTTAAAAATCTCCATAAGTTTGTACGTTAGCATTTGTTACTGAACAAGATTCATAGCTGTGAGCGAGTTGTGCAAGTCTTACTTGGATGATTCTGTGTGTTAATGATAGATCAGTGGTTCGACATTGAGGTATGATATAATATGGTAGTAAATCTTCGTTATTTTTCTAATATTGTACCAATGCCTTATCTAAACTTTTCATATGTAGTTTGTTTTCCTTGATAGGAAATCTTTTGTGTTTTAACGTGCATATGGCATGTTTGCTCCTTTCCTAATTTACAAAGGGTGTAATATTCACTTCAGTTCTTTCATTTGTGGATTTCATTTGTTCTTTCATCTTTCATTTTGTGGTCATCGAGTTCTGAGGTAAAAGGGAAATATGGTAAGACGGCTTATGAGGGAATGTAAAATACGAGTAATTGATTATCAATATGATTGTAACACCACGGACTTTTCTCTCTCCTTTTGTATTTTCCTTACGATATAATTTTATTGTACCAAATAATATACCTTTTTGCAATATTGCAATAAGAGATCTTCATAGATAAGTGGTATTGTGAAGTAGTCTTATGGGTTAAACATAGTTTCTTTTTGACTCAAAATATTTCAAAGATTCAGTTAGTTTAGTTAATGGTATGCATTGGAAATAATGACTGATCATATATTTCTGAAATACCGTGCCTTACTAGATTGAAGAAGACGTTTCTGCAGCAGAGAAGAAAATTCGTTCGCTTTGGATTCATCAGTTGTTAGTTTGTCACACGTGCCACAGTTGTGACGCCGCTGCCAGTCTGCAGCAGCAATGCGGATGCGACCCTCGCGTCTCCCGGAAATAGCGCCGTCGTCTCCTCCGTGCCGGTCGCTCGACGTCATGACTCCGCGTTGGATACGCCCACGCAACCGCGTGTGAGTCAAACGCGGGACAATCGAGAGCAAAGCTGACAGGATCAGGAGGGTTGCCAAATCCGAAATTGAAAATAAATTGCCTTTATTCTCTCCAAATGTAATCGTACATTTTATTTCAAACTTTTACCTCGTATGTTGAAATTTTTTTCTTGTATGTTCATTTAATATTGCTTCATTTGATGTCTATTGTTCTTCGTAGTTTTTTCTTTTTAAAATATTCTTGTTCCTCTTTTTTTTCTTAGATATCTTTCATTGACGCCTTTTCTCGTTTCTTGTTTACAAAACATAGAAAGGCGTCTGGGGCGGAATCAACGCATCGCTGGTCAGAAAATTATATTAATATCTTTAACTTTACAAGCAGTAAAATATTTTGTCATTATTTGTTGATGCAAAAGGCCTTTTCGACCGCATGGCGTCCATCTTCAGTGCTACAATTTTTTTTTACAAAATATAAATATAATTAAAAATAATTTTTCATATTATACTGAAAATTATTAACTTTTCGAAGAAGAAGAAGAAGAAGAAGAGGGTAGATTGTTTTAGGAATTTTTCAATTTATATTTACTTTGTAATTTATATTTTGTAAAAAAAATTTTTTTGTAGCACTGAAGATGGACGCCATGCGGCCGAAAAGACCTTTTGCATCAATAAATAATGACAATCTTTTACTGCGTGTAATGAACATCAATCTGTCAACGTCAAACCTATTCCTCCAGTCTTTAACTTTTTTTCGTTAAGGTGTTGAATTGAGATTTTGGATTTTTTTTTCTATTAATGTTTTACGGAGGATTATGGTCGGAATAGCACACCCGGCGATCTACTCTGTGAAAAAAACAAAATAAATTAAAATTGTATCATATTCGTCTTTTCAGGGTACTTAGTAAACCAGTATATTTCAGGTTTTTTTCTTTATAAGTAATTTATCAACTTTCGCTAAAAATAATTGAAAAATGTCATGTTGAAGTATTTGAAATGCCATATGGGCCAACGAGTGTTTAATCCGGCCACTAAGGAGGAGTCAAATTAGAATTCTATCGGCTTTTATTATGAAATATATCATAGGAGAAAGTTCTAGGTAAGCATGGCGTATTGTGCTCTTTTTAAATTATACTGGGACACGCTACAAATGAGGGAGGAATAACCATTTTAGTTTTGAACAATTTTAAATTCAAACATTCTTTTCTGGAGTCTTCCGGAGAGCAGTGGACTTAACTAATAGGGACTTAACTATCACTACAGGGGCCAAGGATATGTAAAGGCAATGTGAAATGCCTTAAACTCCATCGAAGATCACAGCAGTGTTTTATGATAGTCCGAGGAGCAAGTGTCATTACTTCTGGCAAATATTATTCCGTACTTCAGCTGATAGCCCATTTTATAGCGATTCCTACGCTCTAGTTTTATTCAATGGAAATGAAGTTTGTGTACAAACCTACCAAAGAAAAGTTTTATTACGAGTGTTATGTAAAACTCTAAAAATTGTTTTAATATAATTATGATCACGGTCACTTGCATACATCGAAACGCAATGAGAGGGTTCTGTTAGTGTTGGAAACACGAGTGACGGGATTCCAGGAAGACATTGCCCTCTCAACCATACGTGACACATGGGAATTCCCCAGTGTGCATCACTCGATCAGTTATTGTCTGCAGCAGAGTTTTGCTCCAATCATTTCCAGTATATAATGTCTGCAAAGTAGAATATTTTTGAAAAATTTATACGCATTTTATTTTAATTCTGTATTCGCTCTTATTTTAGTTAGCGTGCGAAGAAATTCATTCGTTTCGGTCAGTGGTATCGCTATCCGCTAACAAATAAGAACGAAGTTGGAGCGACCATTTTTCTAAACGATGCCAGCTGTTATGATGATGTATACTAAGTTTAGGGCGGAATATTTCCACGAAAATGTTCCATGTGTTGTTTCCTTACGCTTATGGACCAATAATAACCTAAGTTTTTTGAAATGTGAAGTTCTTATTTTTTAGTTCATGCATGTTTAACAGCTGAAATAGTGAAATATATTCTCTAATATTCAAAATGTCGATTAGATTGTACTTTTACTCGTAAGTAAAGGAGACTCGACGAGATTAATTATTTTTAGTTGTTTTTTCGATGAAAAACAATTCGCATAAATTCTCAGCTTTTATCAGAAATTGATATTATTTCTATTATTCTGAGTTAGGTAGAAGCGTGAATTTACCCAGTGGCCGCTTGTTGGTCTCCCTTTATTTGCCGCTCTGTGTTCTTGGTGTTCTCTTCTTCTCTACCTTGAGCTGTAAGCCAATGCGGACTCAACCTGTTTGACATGCATCAGCCACATTTCCTGTGTCGGGACGCGATGAAAGAGTTGGTGGATGAGAGTAAGCTATCATGGTTTGAAAGAATTAGTACTTGTTCTTTTTTTATTATAATGCTGCATGTTTCTGTGTTCGGTTGTAGCGTGTATCCAGGGCTACCGAGAGGTTTTAGGGAACGAGTGGCAGATTCTGAATTTTGGACCTCCTCACTCTTTATCAAAAACTTCTAATCCTTTCTCCTTTGAGAGGTCCTACATCATAAATAAATGTGCGAAAATATTTCAATACAGTTTTGATGAGGTATACTTTCAATTGATCTTTCATACTTAATCGTAAACTACATTGAAATATTTTAACAGAATATTTAAACAATATATTTGTATATCACGCAAACAAACCTAAACTTTTTCGAGTTAATGTAATTTAATAAGTGCCAACTATAATTGACTACCTTTTAAATAGTAGTGAGATCTAGGATTAACTATAAACGGCAAACTGCCCCTCCCCCTTCTCCCACCACCGACTCGGTGTCACTAATATTGTGGGTTGATGCGAATTTTCTTCTCTCATCATGTCATAGTAAACTTGATGTTTTGTGTGTTTCTGTGACTTATATACGTTGTTTTTGGTATGTAAAATGGAGTATAATGGTGACGATTCCGTATCAAGGGGGTCTGGGTTGTAGACTGGTCGGAAAATTTTGGTCAAAATAACTGTATCGGATCTGAAAGTAAATTATCTGCGATCAAGATGCGAACTACGATTTTTCAGAACCAATTTTCGTTTTGGTTTCTTTTTCTCGAGATGTTACATCGCGTCTCAAATGCGAAATTCTCTTAAAGATTTCCATATACTTTTTTGAACTAACTCTATAGACAAATATGGTAAATATTTGGTATATGAAATGGTGATTGTTAATAAACGATGATATTTTTTTATGAATGATATTTGGCGGGCGAAGCTCTTTTTCCTTCTAGTTTCAATAAACTAGAGAAACTCTTAAATAAATTAAGATTATGCGGATCGTGAAATTTTTCAAGTATTGCGACATTATATTGCATAATTTCTTTCGACAAATTTCTATAATTCATTTTAGGGTTTTCGGTTTTATTGAGTTCAGATTTTAAGATAGAGCTAACTGTATATTTCTGTCCCGCAAACAAATAATTTTTGTCTGTTTTTTTCTTACTTTTCAGGTGAGTAAAGAGAATGTTCTATCTTCATTAGTCAAGATCTGCAATTTACTGGCACACTGGAAGTCCCGTTTTCTCTTTTTTCTCTCTCTTGTATCTCTGTATCCGAGTTTTCGTATGATGATAATCTATAATTGTTGGTTACGGGTGTTTATGTATCGATTATTAGTCCTACTCAATGTATGGGACGTAATTGTGGGGTTATTTATTTGGATGCTGAGTATATACCTCCTTATGTATATACGTGCGCGTGGAAACTGTGCATCGTTCTGCGTCGTCGCTCCCTTGCGCAGACTGTCACTTGACGGGAAGGGTCAAGTTCTGGGGCAAGAGGCGGAGCTTAGCGGCCGGGCGAACAAGCAAGCATCACGTTTCGTGCGGGGGTGGCGCGTCCTGAACGATGAAACCCCCACGCCGCTACTATCCTCCTCCCTAACCAGTTGACAGTCATGTAGTGCTCGTGTTGTCATGCCTGTTGTCCTGTGGCCTACGTGTCAGTATATTCAATCCCAAAATGGACATGGATTGTCATCTCGTTCGAACTGCATTTCGGGTTTTGTGTAGAAAATCGAAAAATAACTTGAAGTTGCCCTCCTTGCGGCCAACGGGTCTGTACCAAGCCCGCTGTCCGTCGCAGCTAGAATCAAGTACTTCCGGTTGAGCGCTCGGCTTTGTTCCTGCATGGAAAATTTATTTTATATTTTAATATTTGAAACAAAAGTACTATTTCCTTGTAAATTGTTTTAGTTTTTCAAATACACCAGTTTTTTTAATAATGATAATTGTACTGGTATGAAATTTTATATATATTTATCTATACCTATTTATTATATACCTATTTATCTAAAATATTAAAAAATGTTTTTAATTATTTGCATTACCAAAAACTCTCATACACCACTTTTATCGTTTAAATGTAAACATTTTTTATTTACAATAATGCATTTTTACAATCTATTCCTGATATAGAATAATCAGTAAATTTTATACATGAATAAATGACATGAGTGAAAAGTAACTCAGTGTTACTTTTCATATTTTCCTTTTTCATATTTAACATCATACGAGTCATTGGTTCATTCTATGGTTTTCTTAGATCTAGAACAGAAGAAACAATATTAATTTAGTCATTTGTGGAATCGATAAGAAAGTTGTAAAGGAGATATTGTATTGAGTCTTGTTATATCTAAGCTGTTGTCTAGAAGATTGAGGGCTAGGTTATTGGGATGCGTTTCTAGTCTGCGGTCATAGTTCTTGCTAATTTCTATTTTTTCTTGGATAGTTGGTATACGGAGATCATTATGTAGAGTAGCATTTGATACAAATCAGGGTGCAGAGGTAATTATCCGTAAACATTTGGATGGAAATCTTTGGAGAATAGATAGGTTAGGGAACTAGCAATGTCCCAGATCTGGATTCCGAATATCCATACTGGAACTAAGATTGTTTTGTAAATTAGCAATTTGTTTTCAAGCGACAATTTTGAGCGTCGTCCAATTAGCTAGTAGTGTTATTAACTTATAATTGTAGGTGTTGTTTTTTTTTTCGAAAGAATGTGTCTCTCCCATGTTAACCGTCTATCCAGGTGAATTCCTAAATATTTTACACGCATACACATGTGTATATA
>NNCF01126349.1:486021-531571 GCA_002313205.1 Laupala kohalensis | reverse complement strand
CCAGTAGAGCTGTATCATCCGCAAATGTAGCGATGGTCGTGGTATTCGTTGTGGGGGGATATCTGATGTATAAATCAGATATAGTACTGGCCCGAGGACACTTCCTTGGGGTACCCCGGATTTTATCGGGAAGAGATCTGAGATTTCATCTTGAAACTAAATTTGGAAGAGACGATCGTACAGGTATGATTTTGAAATATCAAAGAAGGAATGTGGTAGAAGGAGTTTTATTTTATACAATAATCCTGTATGCCATACTTTATCAAAAGCTTGATTAATGTCCAAGAATACTGCAGAGCAGTATTGTTTCTTTTGAATGACATTTTCAATGTATGCAGTAATTCTATTCACTTGCTCAATAGTTGAGTGTTTTGGTCGAAAACCGAATTGATAATCAGGTTTTCACAAAAGAAATACGATTTTAATCTTGCGAGTATTAGTTTTTCAAATAATTTAGACAGTATGGGAAGTAAACTGATTGAGTGGTAGGACTTTACTTCATGAGGTTCTTTGCCAGGTTTCAGTACTACAGAAATTTGCGCTACTTTCCATTGCGACGGATAGTGTCTCAATGTCATTAAAGTGTTGAATATTGTTGCAATGAGAGCTATTACTTTGAGTGGTAGTTCCTTTAATAGTGGTCCCGTGATGAGATCATATCCGGATGCTTTTCTGGCTGGGACATTTGTACTAATTATTTGTTTGATTTCTTTGATAGTGAAGAATATGGGAAGCTCCATTTGTTTAGGCGCATTTATGTATTCTGTTATTTCCTCTAGGTCATCTTCATTTCCATTTTCAGATGGATTAGTTTGGAATACATTAGCAAAATGGTTTGCAAATACGTTGCCTTTTTCTGCAGTACTTTTAGTCCAGTTCATATTATCTCGAATTGGTGGTATTGAGGTACAAGGCTGTTTGATTTTTTTGTGACGTTGTACAGTGAGTAGTCAGTTGCTTTTATCGATGATAGATTTAAAATGAAGTTTTGATATGTCACATTATTGTATTTCTGTAAGAGTCTAGTTAACTGTCTGGTGGTTCTATTATAAAGAGTTCTGTCTTCGGGATATCTTGTTCTTTGCTATATCTTCCGTAATCTTCGCTTTTCCGATATTTTATTTAATATATTAGTAGGATATTTAGTTGGATGTCTGTTATTATAATTTTGTGGAGTAGCAAACCACGCAGCATCTTGTATGCTTGTGATATTCTATTGCTTCATCAATATCATCTGGATTTTTTAAGGTAATGTTATTGCTGGTATTATGTATAAGCCAGTTTCTATAAGTATTCCAGTTGGGGTATTTATTTATGCGTGAAATAGGTAGCGGTGTTAAGACGATTTCATTACTAACTGTGACTATTATGGGAGTGTGGTCTGATGGTACTTCGTAAGAAGTTTCTATGGAAAGGCATCGAAGAGAGATGCCTTTCGTCACAAAGATATCGAGTAAGTCAGGAATGTTATTTACATTAGTAGGCCAGTAAGTGGGTTCTCACGTTGAGATGGTTTCAAGTTGTATTGAGTATTGCTTTATGAAGTTTTCTTCCCTGAGTGGAAGTCTAGAACCCCATTGAGTATGCTTAGCGTTGAGATCTCCGCCTGAAATAAATCTATTGCCTAATGTACTGAAGAATGTTTCAAAACGATCCTGCCTTATTTTGTATCTGGGTGGACAATGTAATGCACTTATTATTAACGGTCCATTCCAGTCGTGTACGGTTATTATTGTTAATTGGGTATCATTATTTTTTTCTGAGTCGTTTTCATGATGTTTAATAGTTTTCAATGAGTGTAGCAATACCACCATATGCATTACCGGTGGGATGCTTTGTGTCATACAAAATGTAATTCCGTAACTTTAAATAGCTTTTGTCAGTGAAGTGTGTTTCAGAAAAAAAAAACATATCTATTTTGTTTTTGGTGAGAAATATTTCCAATTCTTGCCGATGTCGTGATAAACCATTATCATTCCATGCTGTTATTCGATTAAATTTAGCCATTGGATAATTTGGTTACTAAAGTAGTTAACAGAGTGAGTAGATAACTTATTTGCTGACTTTGTTGTGACAGGATATTTTCAAATCTTTCAAATGAATGTTGGATTATTGCCATTACATTGTCATTCTGATTATTATGTCTTTCAAGTTGTGGCGCAACTATTTCTACTTAGGAAAGCGTTGGTAAGATTGGAGTTTTTTCATGATATTCGACATGAAATTTGATGATTCTGTTTTCGGGGTGGTTTCTTGTTGGCTTACTTTTATTATCTTGACTTTTTCTTTCCAGAATAACCTGGTATATTTGGCAGCCCTTGTAGTTCGTTGTGTGGTTTCCATCGCACAATGCACATTTTGCAGGTGTTCTTCTATCTTTTTGACATTGCTGTGTCAGATGTTCCTGTCCACATTTTACACATCTAAGAGGATACGTGCAGAATTTTTGGGTATATTCACATGTTTGACAGCGTTTGCACTGAACTTTCTTTTCTCTTATGGGGGGTTCAAATGTTACTATAGTATTTAATAGTCTTGTAATATTGAATATTTCTTCGCTGTCTTGAGGTTCTAGTTCAGTGACAAATAGTGGAAGAGGGGCCTTCGTAATTCTGTGACGACAATTTATTATAATTATAACATTATATCCCTTTTTCGAAATTTAATGTCTTCTATTTCTGTTGTGTGATAAAGATTTCTGGCTACTAGTATATAAGCTCTATCTTGTTTTAGCTGGTATGTCTGGAACATTCTATTATTATTCGTTAGGTGTTTAACTTTATTGTTGGGCAGACATTTAATGAAAAATTCTTTAGGTGTCACTACTTCAGTTACGAATTGTATCATAGCTTGTACATTATTTACATTTGGCACAAAAATAGGAGTTGGTATTGTAGGTTACCCTTATTTTCTTGAGTGTTATCTACGCTCAATATTTCAAACCTGTTTTGTGTTGGAATTGTAATTACATCGCTAGACACTGTCTTTTGCTTTACTCGTCTGCATAAGTCTGCTTCATTTTCTGGATTTGTTATCTTCGGACAGTGTGAGTATTTCTGCTGCCCGGCACAGTTTGAGAGATCCATCGAAGCAGACGACTTGTCAACTGCGCTCATACTATCTCTCGCTGAAGGTTGCTACCCGCTGCTTCCTGCTGCGCCCTCATGGTGTGTTTGCGAGGTCGTCAATAAAGCGCTTACGCGCCTTATTTCTGACACTTTCCGCTGCTTCTTCACCTACCATGTGGTAAGCATGGCAGGACGATGCGCACTCGATTTTGGTATTGCATTCAATCGGGTTGTGTTGAATCCCGCAAAGTTTAAGATTTTCAGTTATAAACAGTCGTAAAGAAATACTTTTATCACTACACTTAAAATACGTATTTAGTTGTAACACTTGATGAATATTTATAACTCATAGAAAGTCATAAACAAACTTCTAACACTGTACATAGAATACTTGTTAGTTGTAATCAATGAATATTTATCACTACGCGCTTGCCGAGGAGAGAGCTCTGCGGACATGTCTGCTTTGCTCAAAGGCACGAAGCGAAGTGAAATGTGAACATATAGCGTAGAAATGGAATGAGCACATTATGCACATTAAGATAAGTGATTTATAAAGATTTTTGTCATGTATCAAGTTGTCAGTTATTTTCAACATGCTATTCCCCCATCCCCCGTCGTAACATTGCCAGCGATATTATCCTTAAGAAAATGATTTGTTCATTGAACAGTAACCCAAGAATTTCACGATGCACTATATATGCCCTCGAAACGCGAAAAAAAATATTTTTCAAGTTTTTTTGTCAAAAGTACTAATAATTACTTTATATCATATATATTGGCAAAAAGTGTGTTTATAATTGAATGTTTTCATAGTCGTTTTTTATTTTATACAAAAATATTTTTTATAAATTTCAATTTACAAAAATTAATTGCAATTTTAATTTACATAAAATGGTATAAAATGATTTAACTGAAGTAAAAAGAGAAAAGTTATAGTTGCTGTATTTGTTATTTACGTGTTAAAATATGTTAATTTAGGAGTTAATCTGGTTCTTCTGAACTCTGGACATCTTCATTCTTGGTTTGTAGATTGCTTATAGATTGTATTGAGAGATTGATGAAATTGTTCGATGTGTCGAAAAACTATTGTGTACAAGGAAGAAAGTTTCGACAATGATGATGATCTGGGCCCGGATTTTGATGATATGTCATCTTCGTTTCCTTATGCATTGCTCTTAAATATTAAAATCCAGAACATGTATCTCTGGTTATAAAAATAATAAATTTTTCGTCATATTTTCTGCTTTTGAAGTTTTAGGTCATTTTTTCAATTATTACGTCATTTGTTGCGGTTTACTCCCTTTTCTGTCCCCTCTGGTTCTTTTCTGCAAGAAATTAGATTAACTTAAATTATTACATTATTGAACATTTATTTTTAATCTAACGAAATAATTGGATATTTGATCAGTTGGTCGACAATGTACGTGTTGAGAGTCGGTTTCTTACCTATACCGTACATATTGTTGTCGCAGCTAGCAATTCTCCTATTTCCACTGTGCCTGTTGTAGCAAATATGGCCCCTCGACAATGTGTAAGTTGAAGAGCATGCGTTTGATCCGTTATTTTCATTATCACGGATTTAGTCATGTACAGATTTTCTGAGAGGTAAGTTTGGTGTTTAGTTCAGTGTTCGTAGTTTCATTCAGCCATGCCTAAAATAAAGCCTACTCAATCTTGTCATATAAGATAAATTGTATTTGAACTTGGAGATGTTTTCTCTACGGACGGTGAAGTGTTATTTTGTGAGATGTGCGAAACAAAGGTATCAGCTGAAAGAAAATTCTCTGTTCGGCAATATGTGGGTCGCGATAAGCATGTACGGGCCATGGAACTCGCAAGTAAAAACAAATCCACGCAACTTTTGCTGCAACAAAGTGTATCCATGAAGGAGAATAAATCGTCAGATTTTTACAGACTTTAGTGAAGCTTTAGTTTCTGCAAACATCTCATTTTGGACATTGAACAATGCTAAATTGAAGTCTTCTGGAACTACATTTCGGACGTCCTATCCCAGGAGAATCAACTCTCTGGAAGATCTACCCGTCACAATGTTACAACACCATTTACAAGATACGGGGAAAAGTACATGGAAAGAAGATTTTCATATCCATTGACGAAACGAGTGATGTAGAAAATCGTTACGTGGCTAACTTGGTCATTGGTATATTAGAGATCGACGGACCAGGTGAAGTGTTTCTACTTACAAGTGAGGTATTAGAAACTGTTAATCATTCCGCAATTTGTAGATTCTTTGAAAAATGTATGTTTTTGTTGTAGCCTGAGGGTACCAGAAATAATGACGTCTTGCTTTTTGTCTCTGATGCAGTGCCATACATTGTGAAAGCAGGAAAGTCAATACAAGCTTCTTATCGGAAAATGGTGCACATTACTTGCTTAGCATAGGCTATGCGTAGGGTGGCAGAGGAAGTTAGAGCACATTTTTCTCAAGTGGATTGCCTAGTGTCAAAGACAAATAATTTTTTTGTCAAGGTTCCCTTTCGTAAACTGCTCTTCAAGTCCATGGCTCCCGGTATTCCACTCCCACCAGAACCCGATGGGGCACCTGGATAGACTCAGCAATATATTATTGCGATCATTTCCAGATGGCGAAGCGTGTTATCGAAAGAATTAATCCTGACTATGCTACTGCAATTGATGCGGCTAAAACACTGTTTTCAAACAGTGAAATAAATGCATAAAGGCATATTTCAGTTGGTTGACACAAGGAATTTCAGTTGGCTAACACGTGTACAGGAGAAAGGTGCAAGTCTGGAAAGTTCTCTAACTCTAGTTAACAAAATTGCATCTGATTTGAAAAGTATAGGGGGTGAAGTTGGAAGAAGGGTATCTAAGAAAGTGGAAAATGTTCTTGATACAAAATCTGGATACAAAATTTTGCGTCGCATTTCTCAAGTGTTAACTGGTGAAATATTTGATTCTTGCGTTGAAGAAGATCGCACTGCCACTGATTTAACGTATTTCAAGTATGCTCCAGTTGTATCAGCGGAAGTGGAAAGGTGTACAAAAATGTGCTTTCCGACAATCGGCGTTCCCTATCTTTTGAGAACCTGCGCATGCTGCTGGTTATCTACTGCAATAAATCTGAATAAGGTAGATTTTTTAATACGTTTATCTTCCTAGACCATACAATTTTGCGAGTTTAAATTAATATTAATTTTTAATTTCAGTTCTAACGTTGCAGAAGCAAGTATTGTGCTGTACTCATATTTTGAAATATAGAAGAAAAACGTCATTTTTTAGATCATTTTACTGATTTTTAGATCATTTTATTGGTCATTCTTTAGATATTTTAAGGTCATCAAAATCCGGGCCCTGATGATGATGAAGAATTTCAGAACTTACCCCTTCCACAGTATTCAAATATTACTTAAAATGTTCACTTCGGAAAAAAGAATTTCACTTAATAAACAAACTTCTCAATTTATCCGAAATCACTTAAAAACGTAGTACACGCGTAGGTAGCGCACTGCGGAATATGAATACATCATGGTGGCTTTTCTCTCAGTAGTACTGAATTCCTGTTCTGGAGGACATTCAGAAATTTATCATTTGACGCCTGCGAAACATGCTTCATGTTTACAACAGACGATCCTTCTCGAAGCAATAATATTGTTGACACTTTCAATCGAAGGGAACTCCCTGGAGACAGTGAAGGGCGTCGAATACCTAAAGACACATCTGCGTTTTCTCCGCTCAAGAATCGCTCCGCTCAGCTTGTGCAAAGACACAAGTAGAGGAGCTGGCGTCAGGGGGCAAGAGTCAATACGTTAGTAGGGGTGGAAGGAACAAGGTCACTTCAGGTCGAAAACAGATATGCTTCGCGCAGTTGTTGTACAGAGCATCAATGCAACTGCGCTAACTACACAACACTTCTATTGTAAAACACATAGCTGTTATGAAAATGTTTAAAGTAATATTTATTGTTTACTGTGCAATGAACGCAATGGTGACTTTTTTTTTAATAATAGAAATAGACCTATTCACAGATGCCAATATACAGTAATAGTGACAATTACTTACATAAATAAATAACGTAGGATCTTTTCACGGACGATTACGATGTATATTGTGCGTTATATATGGCGACCCGTTGTGTATAGCGTACTCGCCTTCTACCTCTGGTGACGCGGGTTCAAACCCTCTCCGATTCAAGTAGAATTCGCGGTGGTAGACGAAGCGGAGTTCGCGGCAGGTTTCCCCTGCCTATCATTCCACCACAACATTCACTCATCATTCATCACCATGGCTTCTTAAAGCTGAAGCGCGAGAGCGCGCGGAACATGGAGCACGATTGAACACTTCTCCATCGATATGCCGAACGAATACACACATACGTGTGCTTCCTAAAATATGTTGCTACATTCATTTTTTTGTGGGACTTTAAGGGGTCGTCAGCTACATTAATGTTTATTGTTACAATGTGTTACCCTCAACCGACGGCTCAAACCACGAGTCGTTTCGTTGTGCATTTTAATAAGAACAATCTGTATTGTAATCGTCCGTAAAAAGGTCGTACGTTGTAATCACACGTATGGTAATAATAGTATGGTATAATGGTAAAAAGTAGAATACATAAATATTTAATTCAAATATAATTCCCCTTTAAAATGTACTCTTACCATGCAACTTACCAATAATTACTCATAAGTAACTACCTTCTAAAATACTTCACATGATTGACTCAATATTTTTTTAACAGTAAATTTTTAGTAATACAAATTTTTAATTTACACTTTAAATAAGGCCATCTGTAGGACAATCTTACATGTATGTTCACAAATTGTTAATATCACAATTTTGATAATTAAAAGCGAACTGTGAAGACAAAATTATACAATATTTTTAAACTTCCCTACTGGACAAGTTTCTATTAGATTTTTAGGAAGTTGTGTTTAGTTCGTTTCAAATACACGGACAATCAAAACCACAACACAATGCAAATTCACAATATGACGCAAAGATTCACAATGACTTCACAAAAATAGTACGACATAGAACTCAAATTGAGGAACAAATATTACAAATAATTGAAATGTAAAGCTTTTAAATATAGATGTGAAATATGCATTTCTCTCTTTTTAACTAAAACCACGTCAAAATTTTAGACAATTACATAACGAAAATCTCAAAAGACTAAAATACAAACAATTATACACAAAGTCAAAACCAATAAAACACGGAAATTAGAAGAAGAAAAAACGGATTCTACTAAAGTGGACGCGATTAGTTTTTTTTATAAAGAAGTGAGGAAGCAGTAGAACAAATACTCTGTGATATAATTAATATGAACATTGATATAATTAATCATCAGTCCGTAGGAATTGAAGGAAATGATATTCAAGGGAAGCACAGTGAAATAAATCACCCTCCGTCTTCCTCGCTTCTCGCGATATACCCATTTATTAACACTTGTGACTTTTAGCAGGCGACAAGGCCGCGCAGAAAGCAGCAGAGATTTCCGCTCCGCGCCCGCTAGGTGTGTCTTTGACCATGTGATAACACGTGCTGTCTCCCCGGCGACCCGCAGAAATAAGCGGTGATCTCCGCTGCAAACAGCGGGCGAAAAATTGCTCCGTTCCGCGCCCGCTAGGTGTGTCTTTGTCCATAGGTCAAAGGTCCGCGAAAAAATCGCTCCGCAAACGCAAGTATGTCTTAGCTTTATAATGCAGTTGATTTAATTCCAATGATGATAAAAATAGAAACAACTAAAGAACATATCTTTATTTATCCCTGTGTAAAATTTGAAGTTTTTCCAGCGATCCATACGGATTGCATAAATTTATTTATAAAACGTTACAAACGTTAAAACTTTAATTTAAGGACATCTGCAAACATAGAAATCTTACCTTCAATCGGCGATAGCAGACGCCAGATTTAACCAATTTTCCGTAAATTAACGTCGTTAGACGCGCCAGTTAATCAGCTATTCGATGATATAAAATTTAATGTTGTGAAACAAATTTGATTCTTTTCCCTTTTTGTCCGGGTATATACTTCAGTGTACGATTGTTCTTTTGTGAGACAACACAAATGAACTGAAGGAAAACTGGAGGATACTAGTTCTTTAATCTTATGTTTTATATAATATTGACATTCTATTAGTATTATAACTCGCAGCTAACTTTATCTTATCTAGGAATTTTTGCTGAAATTTTTGAATCCGCCTCTGCCTTAGGGCCCTTGATTGGAATTGATGGGATGGTCCCTTGCTTGCTTCCGGAGAGTAAATTAGTTTATTGTCCTCCACGTGGTCATACGCAGTTTGTACTGTTTTTTGACAATAAATTTATTATTATTATAAACAAATTACCAAGTGAGAAAGAACAAAAATGCGAACTATACTGCTACATTTAAACAACTTAAATTTCATTTTACGCTGAGTTATATTTTCACTTATTTTGGGTCGTAACAACAGATTATCTTTACTACTTCATTGATGAGTATTAAAAATATTCAGATCACAATTCGTGAAACATGAGTTCCGACAAAAGATTTGCCCACAGGGCCAAGAGAACTGAAATACCACGTTAACTTTATAAACGCTTACTGCGCAAATTACTGGAAAATGGAAACACTATCAAGCAGAAAAACCCCACCGGTGGCGCAGGAGGTAGTGTTGTCGCTTCTCACCAAGTATCCCGGGTTCGATTCCCGATGGGGCCAGATAATTTGTAGCTTTTCATATTAATGTCCCAGTTCATATAGCTGCGACTACATTCCTTCCTCTATCCAGCTCCTCCTAGTATCAATTACTAACCACTTTTTCTAACCTCTCCACGTTGGCCAAGTTGTTGGTAAACCCAGCTAAGCGCACCTACTAACAATGATCTACCACCTATCGCTCCATGTAGATAAGCTTCAATAGCACGCTATATTTCCCATTTACAAATACTACAATACAGATCAAGCTACAATACTACAATACAACTTGTATAATAAAATTAGAAAGATATATAATAACAAGAAACACACCTAGTAAAACCAAACAATAAATAAAATATAGACGTAAAGTACTTTTATACCTTAAACTTGCTACAGTTTATGGGTTTGATGAAGAGCCTATCGTGGTATTAGTTTGTAAACGTACATTGAATTTTCATAATACTCCATATTGTTTCCTTGTCAGATATAGAGAATGTTTAGGTGGCCTTACTTTCGTGGTTGCTCGAAGCTCATGAGGGCAGACTCTTCGCCAGTATAAAGAATAGGAGATGGGGTATTTTTACCTTTTTTAACTAGTCCAGTTACTCAGCGTACGGAATGATATACATCGTTTGAACAAGTGATAATCATTATAACCATTGGAATTTTTTTAGTAATTTCTAAAATAAAATAGTATTAATCATAAACAGTGTTATGATTTCATTATTTTTGAGTTCTATTATGATTTATTTCACCAGACGAAGTTAGTAGCAGTGGATAATATTCATTCAACTTCTGCTTGTTTTGATATAAAAAATGCAATAAAATATCCAGAAATAAAACAAACTCAAATGTATGATTATGCACGTCATTTGAATTTCAGTAGCTTTCGATGTATATCAGAAACAAGTCAGTGTTTCAACGATGAAATTGAGGTTGGTAAATAAAATTAAACATTAATTTAATTGGCTTTTAAAATTTATATTTCATATTTTGAAAATATATAGGGGCGACCCGTGGCGCAGTGTGTAACGCGCTCGCCTTCTACCTCTGGGGACGCCGGTTCAAACCCGGTCCGATCCAAGTAGAATCCGAGGTGGTGGACGGAGCGGTGCTCGCGGCAGGTTTTCTCGGGGTTCTCCCGTTTCCCCTGCCTATCATTCCACCACAACATTCACTCATAATCATTCACACCCATTTCGTTTCACAATCACCGCTTCAGGGGAGGCGCGTCAGGAAGGGCATCCGGCGCCATGAATATTCCCCAGCTACAATTAACGAAGCATCATATCCATCCCCATTCGCCGACCCCACATGAACTGGGAATAATAAGGCTAGGCTAAACAAACAACAAACAACATTTTGAAAATACCTAAGTTTATGTATCATCTAAGTGTTTGCACCTATGATGAGTGACCAAAGAAAGGACTTATTTTAGTTATATTATTTTGTTTTCATTTTTACTGAAAATTATATTTAATTTTTTGATACAACGCTTTCTATATAAAAGCTTGTTAAAAGAGGTTTTTTACGTTTGTTTTATTAATACTTTCGTGATGGTATTAAGCTGTCACAGATTAGAGAAATTTTACGCTACGTTAAGTGAAAGTATTTGCAATTTCTTGTCTCATATTGTGAAATATTTTTCAAGGGAACATTTTTAGGTTCGTAATTTTTGACTTATTTGTTAAAAAAACTCGTTTTAGCAACATGACGCGGAGACATTGAATCCCTTCGGGAAAGATAAGCAGTTTTATGTTACGTCGTTGCGGTTAGTCAGGTGCTGCATGACAGCGCACGGATTTCTGCGATCACTAGGGAAAGCGGATTAACGCTACGCATTGTGACATCGAAGATACTCTTGCAAAATTATTGCAAATCTAGTCAATAGTGTGCCATTTGTTAGACTTAACGAGACCTGTTGTTGCGAGTGAGGTCGTATGCCATCGCGAGTCATAACCTTGATGAACTGTTGTATCACTCATGATAACGCACTGCTCGCTTATTGAAAATTATATTAATTTTGAAATGTATTGACAGGTTTTTTGAAGAAATCTATCTCTTAAGTTTTTTCTCACAAAATATTAAGTATAGTTCTTTAACTATCGTAATTGTTCACGACTTAAGTCTATCTTTTCACCACTTGCTCGATTTTGTAACATTACCTCTGTAACCAACATTGATAGAATTTGTCATCGGCAGTGACATGCCATACCACTTTCGCTACATTTCAGGAACTAATTGAGGTATCGTCTCCGTTTTGTATGTAAAGATCGTTAAATCAAGTTTTGAAAAATGAATTGCTTGAATTTTCGATATTGCAGTTTTAAATGGGTGAAAGGAATAGAAAAAAATTGGTGTGTTCGTAATGGCTCAAATTTTTCATCTAAGTGGAGACAAAAATATGAAATATAGGAACTTGTAAACTTGACGGGATTGATGCTTATCTATTGTAAAGAATGAGTAAGAAATATTGTATTTCAACGGTCTGCTTTAGGATGAAATAAGTCAATGGTTTTTCTGATTCGATTCATTTGTTTTTCTCTCGGACAACACTACTTTGCTTTCTCGGGGGTGGTTTCGTCCAAGGATTTATTTATTCTTGTTGCTGGAGGTAAAACTAAAAGCGGTGAATACAAACAAGTTTTGTATTATAAAGAATGTGTAAAACCTGGATTTTGTACGTAGGTCTTTAAAAGTCAGTAAGTAAATATATTTTGATCTTACAATGTAGATAGATTTTATTTTCTCTCGAATAAAGATTGGTCTAAGAAAATTCCGGGCAACGCCGTGTTATCCGCTACGAACGTAATAAAAGTAAGATTATTGTGAAATGCAAGTTAGTATCAACACGCTTATATAATGCAGTCGCATTCCTCACTGGGAGGCTACTGCTCCCCCATACCCTCCCCCCATAAAGGTCTTCGACCTATCAAATTATTTCATCATATAACTAGTGATATCCGAAAGAGAAAAAAATTCGGATGTAGGGATTTTTTTATTGAGTATTTAAGACCTCATGGATGTTTTTTTAATTTATCACAGGAAACAGGTTTTCTTTTTGTAATCCGATATTAACACATTTCTTAAACTTCGAGGAGAAGTTTCAAATGCATAAAGCACAGAATTTTCAAAACCGTTTCTACCACCCAAAAAGTCAGATGTAGGAAATTTTTTGCAATTTCAAAAGTATGGAAGTCTGTGTATGTATGTAAGAAATCGATCGCTAAAATCTGCATGTCGCTGCGATGTATAGAAATGGTTTAGTTGAATTTTATATAATTCTATCATTTGTGGATTTAGTTAATCGAGTCAACGCTGTGGTGCGTTGAAGATTAAAATTCCGAAAGGTTTGTATTACACAAAGAAACGTACCAAGGAACGTTAAAGGAAATTGTTACTATTTTGGAGTTTACAGTTATTTTGAGTAGTACCATTTGTTGTTCTTCTTTGACAACAAATGGTACTACTCAAAATATTTGAATTTCTTTGAAATCTCTCCTAATAGGGAGGGGACTGGAAGAGGCGTCGCTTTGAAAACTAGTATTTGTCACGTGACCTTAATTGTGAGATCTTGCTTTGGTGGAATGACGATAGTGCGGTGTTACCAAGTTTTAGCTTGGAAGATTTATCAGCTATTCTAGTATCGACTGTGGCTTCTGAGTCTACATTCAGATAGAGCGGATGTGTACTAGATTCATCACGGAGCTCTTAGACACTAACATTCATTACCTTTGTTTGTATTCCACATTGGCTACAAGTTAGATCAACACAGCTCCACCGACTCTGTCAGAATACAGCTTACAGAAGAAATAGCTTCAGTAAGAATAGTAGTCAGAATAATGTTAGAATAGAAAAGATTTTGGTATTTAACCAGATATTCATGTGTGACTTCAATTTCAGCAACATCTATTTTTCAATATTGGTATATGTTGTAAATACGTTATTGTTCTTTTATTATTTTAAATTTACTATCATACATTCTTGTTTTGTGTTGGTGCAATTGGTTCAAGTAGCTATGTAACTCATAACTTTTATTCCTGTAATATGTTCTGCTTAGATTAAAATTTGTTTATTTGTGTATTTGTTAAAATAATTACAGGCTTCTAAATAACATCTTATTATAATTTTAATTCAATTTATTTTTTATATCATATTAATAAAATTAAGTATTTAAATCAATTCATTTTTTCAATTCCAATTTGTTTTTTATCAAACATGTTTAATGCTACATGACTGCATCGTTTCAACGATGATGTATTGAAAATAAAACTTTAAATCTCATCGGTTAAAGTTAATTAAAATAAATGCCACTTCAATTTTTTAATATTTATTTATTTATATTGAAGATCTATATATCATAACCCTGTACCTCAACATTAATGTCATTTCCTGGACATCGTATACTTAGTTGTTTACTTTCTAAAATATTCCGCTTCATCTTATTTCGTCCTCCAATATTTTTTCTCATCCAACCTCTTCTACCTCTCTCAGATCTTTCCACCTTGTATATGTTGTTAAAATCCATTCTCAGCCGCGTTGCGAATTCATACAATTTCACTTATATTGTCCAAAAATACTTAGTATTAGTAATCACTTTCTATGAAAATGGCCAGTCATTCATATCAATTAATCAGTTCTTCTGCATTCATAGAGAATATGGTTGACATCATCCACTCCGTTTCCCCAGATGCACTAACGGTCCTGTGCTATCCCAATTTTGCACAAGTATTTATTTCCATGTCCGGTCAGTATTTCAGTTTGTGGCATGTTCGTTTTAAACCATTCCTTTTTAGATCAACATTAGGTATGAATTTATATAGATCTTTTGATTCATTTGCTGCAATCCAGCGCGTTTTCCAACATCCTGTCAATACATTATTTTTTCCATCTTTTCTCATCTTGTAATATCTGTCCATCGACCACTATATGTCCATTCCGCCTCGTGTCTTAAATAATACTTATCTATAACTAATCCAATTGGCAGATGCCACGCTATTATTTATAATGATCATTTGTCGAGACTTTTTTTTACAATTATTCCACCTAAGCAGTACCTTTGCAGACGTGCCAATTTTCTTTCATTATATTCTAATTTTCATCCCTTCTACCTCGCACTACTACAAAATCATTTTATAGTTTTTAACACCGCTCTGTATAACTTACTAAACTCTTTACTTCCTTCGTATTACTTATTTTCATTTCTGTTACATTATTATCGAGTCACACTCTTTGCAAGTCCATAATACGTGTTCTTCATTTTATTTCCTACATATTCGAAATGTTCCAAAATTTAGTTTGTTATCTATTATCACTCCTACATACTTAACAACTCTTTCTGAAGCTAATCGCCGCCTCCTATTTTAATTTTCGGATCACTTTTTTTGTAGCTACCATTCCAAAAATAATGAACTTTGTTTTTACTTTAGATATGATAAATTGTTGATCACTATTCCATAAATTTGTTAAATTTTTCTTTGATTTTAATTCATGTTTCGATTTCCCTGTGACTATTCCCTTTCACCAACATCACAACATCGGCATATCTCTTGTTTAGCACCACATTCCAATAAATGGGCCCACCTTGGGGACATCCTTGTACGACTTTATTAATTTTTCATCGTCAGTATTCAGGAGTACAAACGTTTCGAAGATATTGCTGAATCAATTCTAACGATTTTCCTGTTATCCACGAACCTTGCAAAATTATTAATAACTGACAATTTAATGCTGTCAAAAAACCCTTCGAAAACAATCATCGCCAGGACGTGTTTGTTTACTTCATTTTTTTCAATCTTGCACATACTCTAAAAAAATAAAGACGGCTCCCTCTGTCCCATTCCCAGGCGTGAATCCTTATTGCATATTACTGTAGTTTTTTTTCAATTTGATTTATAATTCTGCCCGCAATATATTTGTCCCATATTTTTCCTAATACTGGTAGTAGACAACTTATGTGATTTGGAATTTGTTTTATCTTTTAAAACAATCTTATTTCCTCTATCTTCGAGGCACGAAAAATATCCATAATTTCTACATGTGTTGTAAAGATCCACCAATTCCCCTGTTATTTGCCTCTCGAAACATATTACGACTTTGTTTGCGATTTTATCCAATCCTGGCCGTTTATTTTTGTATATAAGTTTGGCTCTTCTATTTCTTCTTCTCTAATAATCTCTTCAATACTCCCTGTTTCATAAATCACTTCTCCTTCAAACGCCTCCACTCCTTTCAAGACATTCCCCAGTAGTACTGTTCCAGTGTCCTACCTACCTACTTGAAGTCATTTCTACTCTGTCTTTATTTTGTTCCACTCTGTTTGTCTTCAATTTCTCACTTCTCATCAAATACGGCAACCCACAAATGTTTGTTCATAATCTCTCTTCTAGAAAAGTATGCCAGATACTTTTTTTCACGTATTTTTCTCCCTGAATTCCCGTAGGCTACGCTTATATTCTTTATGCAACTCCTATCTATGTGTATTTTCTCTTGCACGCTGGTATTGTCGCCTCCTCCTCTTCTCCTTTTTAAACATGTTAGACTTTTCTCCCTTCACCTCATTCCGCGACAATATCCAATCCCTCTTTCCCCGGCTCATTTTACATACCCACGTCTGCAATTCCTCTGCTCTCGCATCTATGTCTCCACTAGGATAAGAGCTCTAAAACTTGTTTTTATCTTCACCCTTTTCTTTCCATCTCAAACAATCACTTTCGTGCAAATGGATGTTGTAGTTGTATTGTAGTTGTAGTTGAATAATTTAGTTGTACACTATTCTTCATTCCCATTTAACCTTTCTATACGAAATTCTGTTATCAAATAGACACATTCGATTTTCTTTCTCACTTTCCAATCTATTTCTATTACATTTTAACCCTGTTCTGTTAAGTTAAATTTATTATAGATTTATTGTTTTGAAAGTTACTAAAGCATATGTATTACATATTTCCGAATTGTATTTAAATATAAATTCTTCTAGATCTGGTCCTCGTTCATTTACCGATTCGCCTCACATTTTCGATCGTGCATTCCAAATACGTCAGTATTATATCATTTCTATATTGCTATAGCACATTTTCTATTTCGGTAAATATTTTCTTTCCTGTTCTGGAATACTGTATATGCACATTTACTAACAAATATATTTTTATTTCTTTCGTGATTAGCACCACTTGCAGATAAATAACCTCTACCTGAGTATTTTATAATTTATATTACAGATCTTCCTTTATCTTTCAAGATTGTACGGTAACTCACTGATATATATTTCACCTCTCCTCTGTTATTATGTGGTTCTTGGAATAAACTTGTATCTATCTTATTTTGTATCACATATTGTACCAATTCTTGATTACCTGATATTCCCCCGTGTATATTTCTTTACATTACTGAAATAACGATTGTCTATTGATTTTATCACATATGATACTCTCTTATATTCCGGACAATTTTGTCTCCCATTCCTACTCTTACGTATACAATTAACTTTTTTTCCTTCATTTTATTCCTCTTGTTAAATTCATTGTAACGGTAGCAATCCCTTCCACAATGACCTCATACTTCAACCTCATTTGTACAATTTTTACCAAATTGACCGAAACATTGACTCCGGAAACTCCTTAGAAGCCCTACAATTTCTTCCATTCTTTTCGAACGAAGATTGTTGTACACTCTTCCTTGGCGCATTACTTTTTGAAATAGCATTCCGTCAAATTCCAATATCCAATTTTTCTTCCGCCTCTCTTTTCTTCCGTATTTTCACAACACCTTCACACGCCTATTATTCTGTTTGTTCTTGTCCGCCATCGAATATTCGACGGTACTTGATAATAACTTTTTTCTGTTACGTCCGTTTCAACCCCACGTATTTTAGATCTGCTTTTCCTTAATGAACTCAAGTTGAGCTATTTTCTACTAGCTCAAATAGTTTCACAACATACCAACTCGTTGGTTTGTCTTTCCTTTGCACTGTCAACATTTAGCCGTAGTCTATTATTTCAAAGCATATTCCGTACTTTCTCCCTAATATTGATCTGTTCTTCATTCGATGTTTCCAGTATGAAAATCTTTTCCTCCCTTCTTTTGACCTCATTATTCCTGCGTGCGAGTCAACCGTATCCCTGACAATTACTTTCTGGAGCGTTTTTTTCTAATATTTCCTCCAGTCTACAGTTTTCAGTCTCAAGTCCACAGCGTGTAGTAGTCAGTTCTTCTTTTCAATTTCTCGTCTCTTTTACCGCTGTTAGTGGAGCACTTTCTGGATCTCTCCTTTTATTTTCATTTATCTATTCTCTTGCTGTGCTTCGGTTCTTATTTATTTGTCAATAAAGACGGCCCCTTCTACAGTTTTCACAAAATTGGTCTATTGTTTATGCAACATTTCTGAACTATCTGTATTCTTTCTGTCTATTGTTCGAATCGATCTCTCCACCACACCCTCTATGTATATTCTTCCTGAGAAATTGCATAAGATTCTATTTGACTTGACCATATTTTCTTTTAAATCTGCCACGCTTGGCATTAGTCCCAAGTTTTCTTTCATCCATTCCATTTCGCCCACCTCGCATCATTACCATTTTCCACGTGTCATCTACTCCATTCCGAACCTGCATTTGTATACTACTGGTGACTCTGGAACTTTTCCCACTAAATATTTCAGTTATCTGGTGATATTTTCTCTTTACGCTTCATTTTCCTTTTCTCAATATTTCCCATATCATTTAACGATTCATGTTCACTTTACCTGTTATGAACTCTTGGTAACAGTTGTCGCCATGCTCGCCACAATGTCCACACACTTCTGTATGCTATCTGCTGACATGCCTTGTTCATAATTGCTCTCTGATATAGTATACCAAATTCCTACGTATCTCCTTCCAATAGCATCACAACATCCTAGTTGGATATTAAACTCTCCCCCGGAGGTATTTGTTCGTATATACCAAATCTCAAAACAGTATATACTCAAGATTGTGACGTTATGAAATATATATGCTTTCATGTTGGACTTGACTTTGTTTACTGAACTGCTTTTATTGTCATACCACCTGGTTACACGTTCATTACTTAAGGCGTACTCCTCCAAAATTATTTGGTTCAATATATTACGTACGTACAAGGACACAATTACCGACTCTGTTGCTCAAATACTGTTTATAAACACCACACCACGTCAGTAGTTCCACCTTCTCAAAAAGCAGTGCTACTATCTCCCGAGATATGCGGGCACCCTTGCATTTATTAGTTCTCTTCCATCATCAACAAATTCATGGGGTCGTTCTTGAAAATGTAAACATCCTCTGATTTTACTGAGTAATGCCCCTGCACTAATGAACTACTCCATTGAAGCAGCGCACGTATTATGGCATTCACTGGGTACCTCCGGTATCCAATTGATGTCTTTGTGTCCAAAAATTGTATTCAAAGGGACCCGCTCCATGTCGTTCCAATACATAGTTCATATCTAATATATCAGCTGTTACGTATGTCTGGCTCAAGCGCCGACGTTTCCCTCACGTACTTCCGGGGTACACCAAATGTGACTCTCGTGACGTCTTTGTGGAAAATTATGTACAAAAAAATCAAAGGTAGTGTATTTTGTGGAATATTTTTTTCTAAGCCTGTAATTTTTAATTTCAGCTCTTGAAACTTTTAACTCCAATACTTGTGAATGGGCATTAACACGTTCTAGAGGATAGAGCTGACTCTAAACTATCAAAACATACCAACTTGTTTATTTATGTAGTGGATTCTATCATATTTTTTTTGCCTTTGTTGAATTATCTGCACAAACATTCATAATTTTCACCCGTCTTAGTTTCTCGATCATTCAAATAAAAACAATTAAAAATGTTTGCGCGTAGTTTTGTATCTAGGTTAATCCCAAAGCTCGTGTGTTAAAGAAGGTTTTTTATTTACCGATTCCACTAATCCCATTTTCCATGTGCGTATTTATAATTGCAAATAATAAATTAAAAATATAAGAATTTAATTTCTTATAACTGGACATCATTTCCATTTATTTGTGCTTATAAAACTATCAACCTTATTTGTTCTAAAAATCAAATTCATTTTATTCAGACTCGGATTAAATTGGGTCCGGATTCAGATGAAGTACGGTTCGAATAAATTCAGGTCTGTTCATGACAGAAAACCAGCATCATCCATTGAACTCTATTTGATTGGGTCGGTTTGATCGCTTCGTGATTTTATTGGATCTCTATTTGCGAGAATATTGTCATTGAAACATTAGTTAAATGAAGAGGATGTTTCTTGTACGCATTGTTAATCACTAATGATACCTATATGTAGTTCTGTCTCTCGAGGAGAGCTGGATCTTGTGTCACCCGCTATCGGTGTTTTGTCGTCTCTCCTTGTCCAGCATTTTCTTGTACGTAATACATGACGGGCGTTGTGTGAGATGACTCATACTTGTCGCCCTAACGGTGCCTGCTGTTCGCCGACATCGCTATTCTCCCGATTACTTCGTACGTAAGACATGGGTTACTTGAATGGGCAACGAAGCGGTAGTGCGCTGACGGCTCTGTCCGTCATTCTCGTGCTAACAATGTGGTAGCATGGTCTCGGTAATAATCATTACCAGTGGGTCATTCTTCGTAAAATTGGACAAATTCTTTCGTCGTTCGTACACCAACTTTTGTTTCAAAATGGATGCATTTGCTCTAATTTTTTAAAATGTAACTCGAAATGAAGAAGTCTTTTCATTTTTAGCATTCATAAATGATGAGTATAACGTAGAAATAAATTAAGTTCTTTATTTTAAATATTTTTGCTAGAAAGTTGAGTATTTATTAATTTTGTAGGGTGGTATATTACTCACAAATGTGTCCTGAAAGTGTCATTAGTGAAATTTTAATACATATATAAAAAATTGTAGCTTATCATACAACAGTTATTAAAATAATTTAAACACCTGATCTTTTATTGTCGTTTTTATAAAATTTAGTGTCGCTTACGTAACGTAGATAACCCAGGCAGATATCACCATCGCTGACTTTACGATCGTCGCGCCGTAGTTAGGAAGTCGAAGATCGACAACGAAAAAAACAACGTTGTCTCATCGTCGATATAGTTCAACAGCCAGGGATATAAAAATGGTCAATCCAGAAGAAAAATGATGTTTGTGCTTAAACTTTGCCACCTCGTAAAGCTTGTGCGCTTTGAGAAAAATTCGGAATCCTTCAAAAAAATGCTAATTTAAAGATTTTTGTTTCGACTTCGCATCACCCGAAACGTATTGTAGACACGACGAAAATTTACTGTGTAATCTTGACGTTGAGTCACTCTACCCTCATGATATTTTGAATTTTTTGTAGGTTGTGTTGCCCATTGCCTAATTATTATTTTAAGCACATTTAGATACGTCGTCTGACGTTGTAAAGACGTTCGTTCTCCTTTGTCGGATCGATGTTACATGCGTACGCTTCGACGCAGTCGTTTTTCAACATCGGCACGAATGTGACGACGACATAACGACGTCGCTATTACTGTACATTTCTACGTGAGAAATGGTTTCTAAAACCCTCCGATTTACCTTAATTTCCATCCTAAACAAAACCACGGATATCGAGCTCATTCTTTTGCTTCTAGAAATAATATATGATATAATGAATAGAGAATTACTTTCATTATTATCAAAAATAAAGTACTTCTAAAAAGTTTCTAAAGAAAGTTACGCAGGTACGTAATCACCACATAAATGTGACTTGTGTGTTTCTCTCTCACGTTCATGTGCTTCCTCTTCTGGTGACTTCTCTAATCGATGAATCCTTGAAACCACCGCCCCTGCTGCTGTCACTCGACTTCTTCGCTGAACACTTCAACGTAATTATAAACACGGTCATAGCTGCCATCGCCCGTATTAGGGAGGGATCGCGGTAGATAACCATTAGAGGCGTTACCTCCTCCCTGTTCATACCTCCTGTCGCAATCACATGTGGTTGGGCTGCAGTGTTGTGACAAGGTGTCTCTAATGACAAGGCCAAGCATAGATTTATCGAAGTCAACTCCTCAATTAATGTCTATTAAAAATCATACCTGTCAACAAACGACCGAAATTTTTAAAGTGTCATTTTCAATTTTCAATTAAATATTTGTGGAAAGTCAGCAAGCAAAAGATGAACTTGAAACAATATATCTTAAAACTATTTCAAAGGAATAAGAACAATACAATTGCCAATTATTTAATTGTATGTGCAGTATTTTGAAGAGTCTACGAATATTATAAAATTGTGTATTTTTGTAATATGTTTAAAAAATTCTTTTTAACATTAATCGTCTGTCCCTTTAGGATCTTTTATGAAGGAAAATCATATAACTTTTTATGAGTTTCCAACCACCAAATGTTGGGATATTATAAGAAACTATATATTTCTTCGATTTATCGAAAAAGAAACGAAATTAAACCACGAAAAAATTTCACATGTCACAAATGCTGAAATATGTAAGAATATTGGGAGTGAAAATTAAATTTTCTGACAATTTAAGATAACCGTGACATTAACGATTTTTTAAAAGGACGTCGATGTTCCGAGTATAAAATTTTTCTTCGTTTTAATTTAATAACGACAGCTGTGGTGTACAGTGCCAACAGTTTATCTGCGCGCATAGCATTAGTTACCTTAAGGTGACAAAGGATGTGAGTTGGGTACTTTTCTAAAAGCGTTGACTATCGAAATAAAAATAACATCTTAGTTAGCACTTCGGTAAAAAGTGGTCCTTATGAAAACTATATGCACGAAATTGCGCTAATTTTATTCTGCTGAGATCGAGAAGTGAGCAAAAATGTCAGTCATGTCCGTGGTTGGGTTAGCACCGGACTATCGCGCGTTGATATCCGCGTCGGCAGTATAGCATCTTGCCTCCCTACGCACAGCGTTTTCTAGGTACCTAACGCTCCCTGCGCTCTACGCTCCCTGTCCACCGCCCCCACCCCACACATGAGAGAGAGAACTGTTTCCAATTTTAAAAGAATGCTGAGTATCTGGAAAGATTACATAACACTGTCGATCCCTCCACCCTTGAGGAGTTCACAGCTTGGCCTTCACGAGGTTAAGCTCTTAAGTCACCTACTGGACCCCAAAAATGGGATGTTATTTTTTTGCATCTTTTGCAAATTTCAAAAAAGAGTCCAAACACAATATACGATAAAATTAAAGGGTAAATGAAAGAAAGAAATATCTTGAATATATTTTTTTATGTGTAAAATATTAATATATTTGTGAATTTGTATTTAATTCGGTAAAAGCGGATGTGGTTGTTTGTCGACTGCTTATTGGTTGATTTATACTTTATAATTATTATGTTTATACTTTATAATTAATTAAAATAATTATTGTAAATAAACGATGAAATCTCATTTCAAACTTGACTGTAACCCTTAATTTTGGCGTAATTATATAGTGTTTTGATCCGTTTTCTTTATAATTTTATGTAGATTGCAAAAAGAACGTTAGAAATGATAAACTGTCAAATAAAAAAATGAACATTACCTATTTCTTGGGTATCCCGGAAAGGCCGACCTGTGTGTTCATTAAGGGTGGAGGGATCGGCAGAGTTCTAGGAAGTATCCTAGCTGTGAACCGCCACCTCCGTATACAAATAGTACAGTAATGGAGTTTTAAGTTTTCATTCCTAATAATGTAATTTTGAAATGCAAACAAAGTATCTTTGGTTTTTTATGGAAATCTGTAATAAACAGATTAGTACCTGCGTTGATTAGATATGGAATGAAATTTAAATGCCTAGTGTACGGACACTTTGTTATGGGAAGTGATCGCGGTAGTAAAAAAAACAATGTATGTAGCAAATAAAAAAATGTTGGAGTGATATTTACTTGTTATCAATTTTTTTATTAGTATTTGAATTAGTTTAAAATTGGTAGTGCAGGCTTTAGACCAACAAACTGTTCGCACATTATTGAAATGTATGAGTTCAAAGATATTGACTAACTGATTACCCGGCGTTGATCAGAATTCTTTTTACTTGTTAGACCAATCTTTCACTCAGGAAAAAAAAAAGTCTATATATACTGTTCGATCAAAATAATTTTACTTTCGGGTTTTAAAGAACATGTACAACATCGTGATTTCACAAATTCATAACAATACAACTTTAATACAACTCCTATTCCTCCTCCTTAGAGATTTCAACGCCCACAGTGTACTGTGGGGCTCGTCGAGCGATTGCCCCAGGGGCCGACTGCTGAATTGTCTCTTTGAGGGAGAAGATTTATGCTTAATGAACACCTGGCAGATGACCCACTTCGCATTTAGCACGGGGTCATGGACTGCTATAGACATATCAGTTCGCTCTCCTGAAGTTGTTAATATCTTTCAAAAGAAGATAGAAGATGATCTGCATAGTAGCGACCATCATCCTATCTAGTTATCCTTGCAGGAACGTGCGACTATTCCCGAAATCAAGCCACAGAAATGGATTCTCAGAAATGCCAATTGGACACAGTACCGTTCCCTGTCTGTATTCAGAGAAACGGGTAGTGTCCAACAGAAGGTCGACCATCTGACCCAGGTGATTCATCACGCCGCTGATGAATCCATTCCGAAACCATCCATTTTTCCGCGAAGACCTCATGTCCCCTGGTGGAACGACGCATGTCGGTCCGCCATTCGGGCAAGGCGAAGATCATTGCGGAGATTTAGGGCTAGTCCATCTCCGGAATACCTCGCCGCATATCGGATTGCTAGAGCAAAAGCGCGCAGAACTATCAAAGAATCCAGATCCACGTTCTGGAAAGAGTTTCTAAGCACCATTAAGAGAACAACATCGTCCACTAACGTATGGGAGTCAATCCGAAAGATATCTGGAATGTATTCTCAAGTCCCCATATCTGAACTCAATTATCAGGGTCGGGTTCTCACCAACAACAGAGAAATGGCAACAGCAATGGCTGAACATTTTGCTGACCTAACATCTACAGCAAACTGCGATCCTGATTTCGCACAGAAAAGGGGAAACAGCAGAGAGCACTTCTTTTGACTTTCATTCCACCAACTGGGAACCCTACAACTCTTCCTTCTCTTTTGGGAACTTGAGTCAGCTCTAGCGACAGCCCACAACACTGCTCCTGGCCCTGATTCCATTCATTATGAAATGCTGAGACAACTCACTCCCGAGTCGAAAGAATACCTTCTGGATATCTTTAATCTTTCTTGGTCCGAGGGAGTATTCCCTAATTCCTGGAAGGAAGCAACGCTTATCCCTTTACTAAAACCTGGTAAGGACAAAACGAAAATCAGTAGTTATCGAAGCATTGCCTTGACAAGTTGCGTTGGTAAAACTCTGTAGAGAATTATCAACCGACGTCTCGTCTGGTATCTTGAACGGCATGACTTGCTGAGTCGATCTCAGTGTGGTTTCAGGAAGTTCCATTCCACCCTGGACAACTTACTTCTCCTGGAATCAGCAATTCAAGATGCTTTCGTCCGAAGACAACATCTCATCGGAATATTCTTTGACATCGAGAAGGCTTACGATACTACTTGGCGTCATGGCATTTTATAACAACTGTATGCCTGGGGATTTAGAGGATTGGCTCTAATGACCTCGATGTTGGCGAGCCCTAAAGCCCCACAAAAAGAAAAAATGAAAGGTCCTGAAATCTATGGACTAAACCCGTCTTTTTCAATTATATATTTTTCTTGCTTCCCCTTCCAACCTAGCGGTTTCTCGGGCTGTCTCCTCTACCCCTAATGCTGGCCCGACTTTTAACATACCATCTGAAGAATCTCTACTCATCAGGTAGAAGGAACCTACTCGCCGGGAATCGAACCGGTGGAAATTTGCTTCCGAGGCAAGACGACCGCGGCAGAGTGGCTGCACCATTGCATTAAAACGCTTATAAAATCTAAACTATTCGTCCATATTTTACAATTTTAAAATATTTTTAATCCTTGTTAAGTACACAAAACAAAAAATGTATTTTGATGATGTAAATTATAGGATGATTGATACTTTCCGTCTTAAATTACTCTCTTCCGTTGTAGTATTTTAATACTTCTATTTTATATAACGTTTTATCGATAATTTAAATTAATTTTTTAAGATAGTCATATGCTGTCGCGAACTTTTAGCCATACAATATTGTCGACGATGGTTGTCTCCTATCTCTAACCGTTTAGATTGCGGATGCAAATATTACTCTCTTTTCCGGATGTTATGGATATTTTTGTCAATGGCCATTTCTATCTTTTTTATCACACATTAAAAAAAAGTTAGTCTATGTTCATCCTATACAACTAGACTGTCTTGGTGGTTTCATCACGACCGGTTTTGTGGTTTTGTGATCAGGTAGCAAACAGACCGACACACATTTTCGCGTTACGCATTTATATATTAGTATGGATTATAAACAGATCCGAATAAAAGGAGTTATTTTGTTACACATAGTTTTTTAATGTTAGTAAAGACTTTTGAACTTTCTAACTTAAGCTATCCTTTCCCTCCTTGGTCTTAACTCGGGAGCTGCATACTGACTCAAATTTCTAGTATTCCTTTTTTTCGCCTCTTCTACCAATCTTCAGGTGCAATCATTTATTTTCAACTACTTGTTGTACTATACTTTTACTTTCTAGTCCACAAAGTCATAGTTTCTAGTCATATTTTTCATTAAAATAAATTACCTTAAAATAATATTGAATAATTAGAGTTATCAATACAATGTCTCAAACCCTAATTAATTGCTATTCTATGTCTATGTCAATAGTATCTATGATTTATGAAAAAAAAATGGATGAAATACTTTTACTGGCAATGGTCGCTGTTATACACACGTTTACGGCTGTCCGCCGCTTCTAAAAACTTTACTTAAATGTATTGAAACCCAGCACTGGACGTGGCTTGGAGGGACGTTCGGGACATTGTTGGAACTTATCATTTGCCTCCAACGAAACCCCCTTGAACCCTTGTCGACGGTTCGAACACCGTTGACATTTTTATGACCAACTGTGAATGGCGCTGAATGGACGGGGTTCCCGTTTACCTAATATAAGGAGCCGGATGCCTGCGCCACACAGAACACTCCTTTATCCCTTTTCTTCAAGTGGAGTAAAATCATCACATCAAATAAAACTCATTTTAATTTCGAATGAAAGTACTGTTTTCCTTAAAAAAATTGCTTGGTAAAAATTAAGTTCGGATTCCTGGTTCTTTTTGTCACCCTCGTCGCAGACTCAATTCGTGACATTTTCGTGCAACTCACTATTGTTTTCTTTCTTTATGCATTGTATTTCGAAAACTTTACCTACAAATGATTCATGCCAACCATAATTATCCTTACAAAGCTGAATAAAACCCGAATAGGTATATCCTGCCAAAATATTTTTTTAATGTAATTAAAGCTTATAAAATGTTCTTTATAATATTATGACATTTCACGGAATCACGGAGATCTAGTTAAAAATACCAACGTAATATATAAATAATTTTATCAGTCATATCTTAACTCATCGATCCTTGAAAATTAATGAAATATCTAGAAGATTTTATTGGATAAACGACATGACAAAATAAAGTAAAGCTTTGTAATACAGAAAAAAATCAATTCAAACATAGATGAAATAAATTAACTTCCGAATACCATTCTTTACTTTACTCTTCATTTTCTACTCCCATCCTGGCCCGGGTTTTGCTCCGGTTTTCCTTCGGGTAGAGGCGGATTTCTTATACAGGTTCTCTAGGCTTTGTCTAGGGGCGTGTTTATTGTAACAGTAAATCGTTAATTTAGTATTATTTTCAATTCTTATGATTTCTAAACACTATACTCAGAATCTATAGTTAGATAATAATTTGTACATGTACATTTTTTGCGTCAAATTACAAACATATTGACATTCTATTAGTATTATAACTCGCAGTTAACTTTTTATCTTATCTAGGAATTTTTGCTGAAATTTTTGAATCCGCCTCTGCCTTAGGGCCCTTGATCGAAATTGTTGGGATGGTCCCTTGCTTGCTTCCGGAGAGTAAATTAGTTTATTGTCCTCCACGTGGTCATACGCAGTTTTTACTGCTTTTTTGACAATAAATTTATTATTACTTAGTTTCTCACGTCGTCAGTCCTATACTATCACGTTGTGAAATATTTTTGGTGAAGATATAATACAGATTGCGGTTCCAAGTCTTATAACTGCGGTAGTAAGTCGCAGATGGTTTTCCATCGTCTTAGCTACATGAACTGAGACAATGAAGTGAAACAACAAATTTTCTGACCCCACCGGCAATCGAACCTGGGGTTTCTGTTTTGCAAGCGAGCACCTTAAACTTCCGAGACTATATATTATAACGAATAATGAATTTATTGTAAAAATAGTAGTTATATTTAAACTTGTTATTTTCAAGTGATTTCGAGATAATTCAAGGAAATGGTGAAATATTCATATTTTTATCCCCTCCATATCTCCGTAACTGTTGATCGTAGTACAAAAATGGATAGAAATATTTTTATTGAAAATTTAATGTACATTAATTTAATATACTACAAAAGTTTAGTTAGGCCTCATAGTTTTCGAGATATTTGCGAAAAAATGTAATATCGCCCCTTTTCCACCCCCTCCCCTGAAACCCAACGCTGTATTTGGTGTAACTTTTTTGCACGAACTATGAGGAAAGTATAGAACAATTTTGCGTACGTTAGAACTTTTCCCTCTGAATATTTGGGTTTAAGCTTAATTGTACTAAACTAACAGGAGTTCGTGGAGAAGTCGTGCTATTTGTGATCTCAGCAAGGTCGTCCGTTAAGATATGAGGTCAAGACCACAAGGCGAAGAATTAATAGAGCGATGCTCCTCCTGTCGCATATGCGTGTCGCGTGCCTAGATCTCAGTTACTGTATTTTAACTTGACAATTGTGTCGATGATACTTTGTGTCTGGTACTGTACGTTTATTATTGGTTGACAAAATACTGTAGGGTCACGTAAATTCATCCCTTGTGGGTAGGATGGGAGCTGAGTCATTCACATGACTAAACAGGTTTTTATTGCAAGGGAACCTGGTATACACTTGACATTTCAAATTACCTGATATACTCCCGTTTTCTATCACGACGAGTGTGTGACACGAGGATCTATTTAGAACTGCGGAGTTCATTGAACATCTCTCCATTTTCGTCATCTTAACTTGCGTCTCGTATGTCCCAATAAGCTTTGATAAGAAAACTGCTGAGATACTCTAGGTATTCTGCAAGTTCGACATTTGCATTTGAAGCAAACCAATTCTGTATTTTGCAAAATGTGTTTTCAGGGATTTTTTTTCCAACTCGTTATCGATGTTTTCAACATACTGGTCATTCGTTTAATTTGGAGACTTCGGTATCGTTTTTGTGCTGATTAATGTAAATGAGTTCTGAGTTTTCTGAAATGTATTATTACTTCCTCATGTACTTTGTTGAAAATATAAAGTATTGAAGCCGTAAGCATTCTCAATCGCGGTTTGTTGACGAAAATGTTCGTTTAGAGTTGTGCTGGTTCCGAAAATTTTTTTTGAAGGGAGACTAATTCCTCATTTGTATTATATAGTATGA
Source organism: Laupala kohalensis (assembly GCA_002313205.1). NCBI lineage: Eukaryota > Metazoa > Arthropoda > Insecta > Orthoptera > Trigonidiidae > Laupala > Laupala kohalensis. The sequence goes on along the minus strand of NNCF01126349.1, from coordinate 502,281 downwards.
GGCAGCTTCTTTAGTACCGTTGCGACCCTTTGAGTTCACCTTGTATCCTCTATTCGTAGAATTATCTAGGGTGGATGATGCATAAGTAACTTTACATATCATCATTTAAGCTATAACATATCACTACAGACTATTCAAAACAATTCAATTTGAACACTTTTTTGTTCTGAGGTAATTGTTTTTTTTTCCAAATGTTATCAATCAGTAAAGTTTTCTATGCTGATAATTCATTCTTGGACAGTTTTTCAGTCGTACATTTGTTTAGCAAGTCGTCTGTAACAATAATAATTTGTATTGTATTTTAAGCATTACGGGAATGAACTGTCTTAATTTATTTTGTTTGTAAATCTTTCGCGAATATACACAATGGGTGCAATCTTTGCGGCGTATTTTTACTGCTGATGGGATGCTACGTACTCGTACTACGTACTACGTACTCGACGCCCCACCGTGCGAAGATCGTGTAATGTCAACTGCTCTCCGGAGACAAGGGGAGAGGAAAGGCGGGATCGGAGGTCGCCATCTCGCGTTCTTTTGGCCTTTATCATAGCGAGGCTACTCTACTGCTTCTGACCTCGTGGGAAAATCGCTGAGAAGGCGGTCTGTGGTATATTTTAGGATAAAACAGTATTTCTTGTCGGTAACATACTGCTCACCTGAGACATGAAGGTAGGTTTAAATAAAGATTTTTAAAGTTTAAATAAAGATAGCTATTTTTAAATAAAGATAACAATTATACTCCTCAGTGGCGTGGTTCGTTAGCACTACCTGTGGATGGTTAATGAGGTAGACGTTTATTTCAACAGTATCAGATTTTGTTAAGACTGCAACAACGTATTTTGTTTTCACAATTTTAATTGTTACGAGAACACATGTATAAGGATAGGATTTTCATGCTAGCGCATAAAGGCATTTTTTTTAAATGACCAGAAGGGTACAAAATTATTATTTTACATAACCAGCAATTAATCACATCAAATTCGTTAAGCATAAAAGCCCAATAAATTCAACACAACAGCGTAAAAGGACAAAAATATCTCCCATTTTGTTACGTAGTGTTGGAAATGTACATGGTTTTGTAACAGTGGTTAAATAAATATATTTTTACTCTCCTTAAATTTTGTAATTTATACCATGCCATCATTTAAATGAATACTCGTGTGACGTAGTGCTACTTCGACTCCAGTGTTAAGTGAAAAAAACTGTAATTTCAATGTTAACATGTAGGTTGCCTCAGTTGAAAATACTTTCCTCATCAAAAAGTGATTGCTTAACGGAAACTGATCTATTTTGAAAAGTGAACGGTGACGCTTCTATACCCTTCGGGTGACGCGTATTTATTGTTTTGAAAGTGAAAGTGTTTCTTCGCTCGCCTGAGCGTCGGTAGATTTATGTTTGTAAACAAGGGGGATGCGTTGCTGGCCTGAGCGTCTATGAACAAAGGGCGCATGGGCAGATCACGTGACTGTTTGTCACTATATAAGAGGATGCTTCATGATGCCTCGGGGTCTCACATGGCAGAGTGGTGAGTCCAGGCGTATGCCAAAAATTCCGATCCAGGGTGATCGCAGAGAAGCCTGAGGGTTTTTGAGAAACCATGTTGTTGGTTTTGTAGAGTCGCTGAGGTGACTTGAGTTAACTGCTTTATTGAAAGCATTGATATCTTGTGTGATATTTATTTCAATATCATTATTTGTAGAGTCGCTGAGGTGACTTGAGTTAACTGCTTTATCGAAAGCATAAATATCTTGTGTGATATTTATTTCATTATTTAATTAGTATTTGTAGAGTCGCTGAGGTGACTTGAGTTAACTGCTATATTGAAAGCATTAGTATTTTGTATGATATTTGAAGTTTAATTCATAATCAAAGTGATATTAGTATATTATTGGATATTTGTTTCCATTTCATCACTTCACTTGATTTTTGTTTGAATTTCAATTGAACTTTGTTCTACAGAACAAGCAACCTTTTTATTCAATTAAATTTTTGTATTATTGTTTAATTGCGTGTTTGGTTTTCCCCGTTGACACGGGGTGGTGGCTGCGGTACCTTTACCTGCAACTTAGCGAATGTAAGTCGCTGCGTTGCGTTTCGGGGGTTACAGTTGGTTACAATTCTGTATTATGCCGTGATACGATACGATTGCAGTGAAAATATACATTGATTTAGTCCCTTTTCATTTTAGATGAATTTATAATTATTTTGAGTGAACTACTGAGGGGAGAAAATGTCAAATTGAGATCGCGGTAAATTTTTCTCATAAAAGAGCTTTATTTAAGAAACGCTTGAGCATATGTAGCACATATTTTAGCAATTTCATTGAATAATTAGCGCTTAATCGCCTTCAGTTTGTTGCATAATTTTAACACCAAAAATGTGTGTATAAATTTCCTATCCCGATCTTTGTACCACTGTTCTAAACCCCGAGTTATTAGCTTTTTTTAGTAGTATATTCTTATATGCTGTTTAAGTACATTTTGAGGAATTTTTGGATCTACAACTTTTATTTCAGATTTTAGAAATGAGTACTCCTTTACATTTCTATGTAATGTGTACGTAATTTTCACCGTCAGTGCGTGAAACATCTTCAAAACAGTTCAATGTTGCTGGCTTAATGGGTCATGATCCTTTTTATTTATATCTATATAAATAGAAACTATAGTTTCTTTAGTTTTATCTGCTTATTCATACTCTTCTTTTTCCCCGTTGAGCAGATATAGTGCTTTCACGTTCAGCTTTTCTTTTTTCTTCGTGGCCACAGGGAAACAGTGGCTATTATTCTCATTGCTTTGGGATCGTACCTCCGCCCACGCAGTCACAGCGCCTCGAATCCGCTTTCCCCGCGTGACATCGCTCCATTCACCGCTGAGAAGTACTTGCGGATTATCTAGAGGATGTGCCTTATCCTCATTAGTGATGCGGGTTCCACTCCCCAGCCTGCTTACGAGGCTTCTCGAGGGATTTACAGTTGAGAAGAACTAACGAAGACTTTAGAATATAGGTTCTATTCTCTGGGAAGTTTGTAAGACGGAGAATTTAAAGAAAGATAACTTTCTTAAAGGAATCCTGAAAGCAAGACTGATTTCGTTGCAAAAGAACGAGTGTTTTTTTTTCGTAAATTTAATACAATGGTAGTAGGAGAGAAGGGAAATACAGCGCAATGGGGTAATACGGTGCTTGGTATTTTCGCTGCAACCGTGGCATATCGGGAACTTGGGCAGGAGGCTTCGCTTACAACCGGCGCACATGCTTACTGTTCACCATAATCCTTTGATAAGTAACTACTTACATTGAAGATAAAGTGCGAGTCGTTTTAGAAGTTCTTAAAAAATATGTGAATTGAAAAAAATTTTCCTTTTTCAATTCACATATTTAAAGGATATATGAGTGATTTTTGGACATCTTTAATGTTCCGTGCAACTGGGAAGATGGCCACGAGTGGAGTATTTTCTCAAGTATATATCATGTCTGTGATAGATTTTACTCCGTGGACAGTTGGTAAACTATCCATTGGTCGCAACAAACTTGACTGGCATTATTTGATGACACGTTTGGGGACATGTGGATCAAAATCATGTAGATACAGACTTGTGAAGAAATGAAGTATGTGGATTAAGTGAAGAAAGTGAAGTTTTATCCTTATGATAGTTTTCCTTCATTACAACATGCGAAAAGAAAGCGGTGATCTGGATGAACCAGGTTCCAATATACTTTAAACATCCTGTTGATCTGGAATAATAGAAGATATATGAATAGAAGCAATGCACGTTAATTGTAAAATACGATTAATTATGTTACGTTGAATGAAAATGGGAGACGGGACCAGGGTTTGAGGTGAGGTTCACTGCAATCTAAGAGATTTCTATGTTAAATACGAGTATAACCAACACTTCATGTCGAGTTTCATCCAGTTTGAAAATTGTCTAAGTTTTCGTAACAGCATCCCGAAAAGTCTCACAAACCGACTCTAATTTTTCTTTTGTTGGGTGTGATACATACTGGCAATTAAATTTATTTTGGTAACATTTCAAATAAATAGTAGGAACTCGACTTCCGAGATTTTGCTTTAGATCTCTACCAACATTAGTTCATTGAATTAAAAGATGGTTCAATGTTTTCCTCAAGTAGATATTCTCATCTTCGAATGAAGTCATTTTATAGGTAAAGATCATTTTACATGTAGGTGATAAATCGTGGTAAGCTGGGTTTTGCCTGAATTCTTAATCGCATCATGTTATTTTAGAATGTCGACCGAATAAAATGCATTGTTTTGTTCCACTGACCACTGTCGTGTTTGAGATGGCAGCAACGGAAGTGAGACGCTTGAGTATTAGGTTGCGTTGGATGCCGCTTCCGGTGACTTCCAGGAAGAGCCTCAATGTATGCCGCGGTCTTTCTATGCCCTTTCCCCTAGACAGTTCATCGATCCGACAGTTGTTGGATTGTTCATCGACCAGTGTACATATAGTATGTTTTCTTATTGGGAAAAGATTCTACTAGTAGTTGAAAGCAATTGTTTCAATATACAAGAAACTCTTAGTGTTTTTCCCAAAATATCAGATATAAAATTGTTCACGTGAAGTCAGTCTTTCAAATTATTATTAAATAACAGAATTTACGGATACCTAATTTCATGAGAAGTAATGATTACCACCCAATCAAAATAAGTGATGTGCTATTTAAAATCTTCAAATGATATTTTAAGAAATCTCAATTCCCGAGTTCGTGATGTTGATACAGAATATCTTCGCTTATGTTGGGTAGATGTTGATGGCCATCACGTGATTGGGTGGTAATAGTACACCTATGGAGCAGCCTGTGATAGTTAGCATTTTCCCCCTTATCTCCAAAACCATAAGTACTAACATCGGTGCGTTCTCAACTAAAAAGTGAATATGAATGAATGTGAAACCTAAAAACCTAAAGCATTAGCATTCATCTTAGTAGTAAAGTCGAATTCACTCTTAAAAATTAAGTACAAAGTTCCAACATTTGCACTGAGTTATTAGTTTCTCTTAATACATAATGGAATGTATGAAGAATAAATCTGCGATGTCAGTAACTACTGGCGTGGAGAAAACTCTTGATACTCGAGATTGAGCATTAATAACACGGTTACCCATGGCTTCACACAAAAATAAACTATTCCAAAATTTTCCGTATTTCATTATTCGTTTTTTTTGCTGCATCCGGTTGAAATTTTATTGCAGGTATAAAAATAGAAGTATCGGTTTTTCCACTCTTGCAATCAGTGCGCTCACTTTGAAAATTTGTTGCTTAAAAACCACCGGTCCGATCACAACCAAATTTTAATATGTTTTAAAGACGCTTATTTCTTAATGGTTATCGAGTATGAAACTGATCTGATGTAAAATTAAAAAAAGGTCTTATCAAATTAACACATTGTTTCCTCTGTTCTGCGTGGTCGTAAAAGGACGAAATTGGTCTTGTTATGTAGCTGATGATTTCTTTAAATTAGTTTCAAACTCTGTAAACCAATAAGTGTCTTAAGGTCATATTAAAATTTAGTCGTGATCAGATGAATGTTTTATAATCAATGAATTTTCAAAGTGAGCGCTCCGATTGAAAGAGTGAAAAACTGGTACTTCTTTCTTTATACCTGCAATAAAATTTAGGATGTATTTGAAAATTTTTGTGTAATTAATTTTTGTGTGGAGCAACGGTTTAACGTTTTATTAGAGATAAACATCTGTATGACGACTTTCTTCCACGACAGTAGACATTTTTACGTGTTTGTAGTCTTTTAGTTCCGCACCGTTCTTTCGAACTGAGTTGTCGAGCAGTACTCAATTCATTCTTGTTGGGAATAACATGTAATTATTTCTACTTTTTAAATATGAATTTGATAGGATCATGTAACTTCTAATTTCACATTTTAGTGTAAATGACAGAATGATATGTTATTCATAGAACATATATGAAAAAGAACAACATTTTAGAAGGTCGATGTGGACATAGTTGTTTAAAATAACTGTGGAAGGATCAGCGCTGCTTCTTCCAAATAGATATAATGAAAATGAGTTGGGGATTAAGCGTCCTTTTTAAGAGGAATCGCACAGAAATTTTAATTACAAGAATAAATTATAATGGGCAATTAGTTGTATATTCTTAGATCTAGCTCTTTGAACTCCTCTTCCAAGGTGTTTTCGTTAGTGGCTTTTAAAAAATCCATAGTGTTAATTGTCTTGGATTGATTTTGTAATAAACGAGAACGAAATTTTAATTTGTTTGGCTAAATTAAATGCTTGTGAATTTTAGAATTTGTAAATTTTAACCAGTAGTTTTAATGTCATTATTTTGAGAAATTTTCTGTAATTTAAATTACAATTAAGTACCATAAAACTCGTTTGTTCCTGATATTCCTTATCGTAGTATTGTTATGTAAGATTTTGTACTTTAAATGAATGTTTCTCCATACTTTTTCCGTGTAATATTCGTTACAGTATTCTTTTATACGAAGATTTTCCATTAATGCTATTAACTTTTGTTGATGAAAATGAAGTTTTGGATTTGATTAAATGTGAAAGGTCTTTAATTTTCCTCCGAACGCCAAGTAAAGTTTTTAAAGAGACTATTAATACATTGAAGTGTTGTAATGAAGAGACTGATGTGTTGTACTGCCTCATCATAATGGCGTGTAGATTTCTACACTTTGTTATACGTTCAGTATATCCTCTCATGAACCCTTTCGTAGTGTCACTTTACTCACTCACGCACATGGGTTGGAACCTTGCATGTTTAGGTTGATGAGTCTTTGCACCTGCCTTAGTGGCGAATGTGGGCCGCGGGCCATTGCAGGTGCGACCGAATAGAAGGTTGACGATGTGTCACCAGACATTGCCGCTCGTCATTGAGGCTCTCGATGGGTTTGTTCTTCGACAATTCAATCCCTAGTGTAATTTAATTCTTATCATTCGAATCTCGTAAGGAAACTTAATTAACGTGATTGTTTTGTCATTTTTTAAGTTTTTTTGCGAGAGCAAGTTAAAGTATGTGCTTATCCGGCGAATTCATATTGTAACACGTTTTTACAATATGAAAAGTATGCAAGTTTTTCTTTGTTCTTGTACTGTCATCTTTAGAAGAAAAACTTTTTTTTCCCACGGGGAAAACAATTTTCCTCCATCCATATCGCAGAACACTCTCTTCCTCGAATAACAGTGTAAAAACTTTTTTATTTGTTCCCTAATCACTTTAGTGTTTCCTTAAAATGTCACGCGTCTTCTCTTCCGTTACCGATACATTGGTATTAATGCAGTAAATTTATTGCAAATTTTGAAGGTGTTTTCTACATGTACATTGAACCAATAGTTTTGTTCTCGTACCAGAACTTGTTTTGAATTTCAAATTCACACTTACTCCAAACCAATCTAATTAATCGTGAAAACAATTCAATTTTGTTGCAGGGTCGTGAACACGCCTGATACGCTGTACCGTGTTAGAAATAAATCGTCCCATAAGTAAATATAAGATTCCGAATAACGACACATCGTTGTCGATGTTTGAAACCTTGCTGAAATGAAGCCCGTAATGGGGATCTGGGTGGTGAAGCTCACCCGCAAGTTTGCTGGGCTAAATACAATGGGGTACCCCTTGCTTTCCTGAGGCTAGTGTGCTTGGTGAAATTGGTGACGTTTGATTTGTTTCCCTCACGGACAACTTAACGTTGCTTGTATATATTTCTTCCGTGTACCTGCACGTGGAGAAGTTATCACATAACGTTGCTTGCTCACGGGTGGTTTCATCCGAGGATTTATATTTTTGCTGCTGGAGATGAAACTCAAAATATGCTATCAAGTTTTGTATTAAATTTGTATTATTATGAATTAGTAAAAAATAAGGATGCTGTTGATGTTTTTAAAAACCAGTAGGTAAAATGATTTTTATGTTCAAAATTTATTTAATTTTTTTCCTTAGTAAATGAAGAATTTGGCGACACATGCTAATCAGCTAGTACTGTAATATGTTACGGGTAGATAAGTTTCTCTCTCAATGTTCCTTACTGATAATATTGCTATCTAGACGATTTGAGTTGTGCCATGAAAGATATGACGGATCAGACAAGTTTTGCATAAAACTGCTATCATAGATTGAAGATTTTTAAATTCAGTGTCAGTACTTTGTAGCCTCAATTCGTGACACGTCAACCTCTTCCGCACATGGCTCGCTGTGCACCGTCTCCTTGGCGCGATGGTGGGCGAGTGACGTCACGCGCACGTGGGCGATGGCCGCACGCCCGCGGTGGCAGCTGGCAGTGGGCGTTGCTCACTCTCGTGCTCGGCGGGGCACGGAGGCAGCGATTCCAACAATTGTGATCGTCTCTGTGCCTGTTGTCGTTGTGCGATTGTTGACATGAGAAATGTGTCGCAATTCCTAATGCGTAGAGATTTTATACGTTTTGTAATTTTTTTAAATGTAAGGACTGATAAAATGTAGTGGATCTCATCAAATATATAAGGCGCACTTCATAATCCATGTTATTTTTGTTCATTGTGGGAAAAGGTGTATTACATTTTACAGGAAAGAGTACCGAACGTCTTATAATTAATTAGGTTCATTTTAAGATACATAGTGTGCTTGTTGTTTTTTGTGTCTTCGTGGTGTTACTCTAATGTGTCCGAGTTACAGTTCCGGATCGGCTAGCGTGTAAGTTACATCCTACTCAGTTAATCTTGTAAGTTAGTGCGATGAAACATCATTGGAAGTGCGGGAAGGTTCCAAGTTGCAGAGCGTATAGCTGAAGGTTCTGGATTCTAAAAATGATATAATTCATTTTTTCGTTATTGAAGTCGTTAGTACTTACAATGTTGCATAATTACTTAACTTTGCAGAATGTGAGGAATTTTCCTCTCGTTTTATCCGATTTAAGTTAATACAATAATAAATTTGATAAATTTATTGTCAAAAAACAGTACAAACTGCGTATGACCACGTGGAGGACAATAAACTAATTTACTCTCCGGAAGCAAGCAAGGGACCATCCCATCAATTTCCATCAAGGGCCCTAAGGCAGAGGCGGATTCAAAAATTTCAGCAAAAATTCCTAGATAAGATGAAAAGTTACCGACGAGTTATAATACTAATAGAATGTCAATGTGTTTCTAATTTAACGCAAAAACTATACATGTGCAAAATATTATCGAACTATCGACTATTCCGAGTATAGTGTTTAACAAATCATAAGAATTGAAATAACACTAAATTCACGATGTATTGTTACAATAAACACGCCTCTAGACAAAGTCTAGAGAACCTGTATAAGAAATCCGCCTCTACCCGAAGGAAAACCGGAGAAAAACCCGGGCCAGGATACGTTCTTCTCTCTTTTAGATTTATCAGAGAAAAATATGACGTGCGAAGGAATGCTAGAAATTGAAAGTTCCCTCCTCCTAAATCTGCCTCTGATTAGAAGTTCTGCAGTTGTCTTCCATATTTCACATCCATCGATTGCGGTCAGTAGACAAGAACTCAGCTTTTATTATTCGTTAATCCTTTTTCTTTTGTAGTCTGAATTATTGATCGAGTGCATTTTATTTTTTTGGTGAAGTTTCTTCCAACACAGTAATTAGGGTTTATTATATTATGAAAATGATGAATGAATTGCAGCTCTCAGATTAATGAATAATCTGAAATTCTAGTTTTGAAGATCTTTTCGAAATTACCTACTGGGGTTATCCCCTTTTAAATGATTAATTCGTGCGGCACGTATAACTTCGAACACTTGCTACAATAGTTCAAACGTACTAGATGTAATTTTAGCATCATGTCAGCGGAAATTTGAAAGATTCTTGTGTTATGATTTAATTATTGTGTCGAGTTTTTCAATGAATACTTACTTTGAGTTTGTTATAGTGTTTGCTTCTGGGGAACAATTTTTGCTGTCAACTAATTTGATGGAAGATAACCCAAGGTAGTGTTCGGTACTACTCCAATCAGGTAGTGTTCGGCACTAGTTCCGGTAATGAGTCTGGCGGCGGCGGCAGCAGGAGCAGCATCCCAATAGCGCATGGTTGGCGTGCTCAAGGCCCTCTATTTTCTGCGCCATCCATCTGCCTTCACCGCCCCGCTGCTGCCTCTCTCGTGCTCTATAGTCGCTGAATGAAGCGCGCCAGGCGAGTTGCGCTGCCGATCACGCTGGGCGTGGGCGATGACGTGCTCCAAAAGGGTGTGGCGGTGAGAGAAAATGAAGAAACAGCGATAGGTCGTCAGCTTAGTGCGCTTCCGCACCATACCAATCAAAAACAAGAAACGATGATACACAGAAAGGATCTCTGAATGTGTCTATTCTTTGACTTGGGATATTTGTTAATTTTTATCTGAGTAATATTTCTACAATGTTGAAGTTCAGGAGCTTTATTTTATACAGTTTAAGCTGTCTCGTCGACAGTGTGTGGAAATTTTCATGTATTGTTTAAAAAAACCTATTTCATTCACTTGAGGGGAAACTCAATGATTATGCTTTTTTTTACTGTAAGACATGAAGATTATTAACTACTATAAGTAAATTACCTAAATATCTTTATCATGATATTTAGCTATTGGAGTTTCTCTGTAAATTGTATTTTGTTCGCAAGACAATCGTTTTCGCTAATGTTATTTAATAAACTTGAGACAACTCAAAATTTTCTTTTATAAGTTTTTACTGTTCCACGCGAAGTTGTTTTTTATGTGTGTGTGTACCATAAGTTTTTTGTTATGGTAGACATTATACGACCTGAATTTTTGGCATCTGTAATGAAAACCGAACTTGATTTGTGGAAAAGCTTTAAAGACGCTCGTCATACGTATAGTTTCTTTGTTTTATTTAATTTGTGTATTGTATTTAATTTACAACATTTAATTCAAAATTATTTTAAGTGTATTGTAATGCGTATTTTTTTATAACTTTTCTATCTCTTAAGTATAGATTTTAACATTTAACGCAATCCTTTGAAAATAATGGTTGGTACGATCTCCCGAATGGTTGACTCAATCACGCCGAGAGAATAACATAAGAGACAGGAACTTGAAACTGTGGACAAACGTAAAATTAAAAGTTGCTTTTGTATTGTAGATGCTCACATAGTATTTTCCGAAACTTAGTTTTTAAGGGGGTGTATGAGAGTGAAGTATAATTTTTCGACTTATCGTCATTTTCTGTCTATTTTACAAATCTGTTGATATGTCTTCGCGGTTTTTGAGTGTAAACGTGCTGAGTTTGGCTTTACCTTCTCCTAACGAACGGTTAATTATCTTATTTAAAAAACTCGTGAGAAACCAGGAGTCCCAGTATAGCCAACTCCTTCTCGGGAACAAGAATTTGGCAGTGAATGCAACATGGTGTAACCGTGTGTGTGTGGAGGGGGAGTGTGACTCATAAGTGGAGACGCAAGTGACGTAGGCGACGCAGAGCACAGACGCACGCGGCAGTCGCCTGCCGAGGCTTCTCGCTCTGCTATCCACCGGAAGTTGATGTTGCACTCCATATGCCCTTGCCTCACTGCGACGCGTCGCTTTCTGCGACCGACGTTACTTCGCTTTGCTCACTATTTTCACTTGTTCCTTGTTAAAGTGCTGATATGTTTTCATTGGAAAACAGCCTGCGCTTATAATACATTTAACTCTAATATTACTTTGGAAACTCTTAGAGACACGTTGTTGAACTTGCGTGATTATTAGAAATCAGCATATTTCTTAGTGACAATTTGGTGTATTCTTACGCATGTGTCAAGAAAAATAGATGACATTTTAATGATTTGTATCTTCATAGTCACCTTTCCGATGCTTGTTTATTTTATCCTGACGTGGAGGATTGTTATCTAGAAGAGGAAATGTATTAGCTGGACAGAACTACTACGCGACGAAGTATCGACTATATTCAATTAATTACCCGCGGAAACAAGGAACATTAAAACAAAAATATATTTAAAAAATACAAATCAGCCCTTTTGATGACTCTTCACTGTTCCGTTTGTTTGCCGTGCCATTGTTAACGTTAGTATAATTTTATGACTCTACAATTTATCGCGAGCGCTCGGTATAAAGAAATGTAAATGGCTGTGTGTGTTTACGGTACACGAGAAATCTATGTAAATTAACTGTTATATTTAATATATGGTACCAAATATTTTGTATATTTAATACTCCATTTTTCGCATAACGAAAGAAAGCAAGAATGTTCAAGTAATATAAGGACAATAGAAGTAAAGTATAATAAAGTTTAATTAACTCGTTATTAGTAGTTTAGTCTTAATGTTTCTCATGCGAATTGGATGTTTAAGTAAAGAATAATAATGTGAAAAATTATGGTTTTCTCGATTCTGATAGTTTATTTCGAGAACCCAATTCTTAAAAACTGTTAAAGATGGTATTAAAGTGACTTTTTTTTATCATCCACAGAAATAACTATGTGGAATGAATAACGGCGTCTCATTATACTGAAGTACGTATTTCAGAAATTCTCCTTGAACTTTATTTTCGTGTTATTTTACTTAATTATTATGAATATGTTTGGTTTATTAGTTTGTACGTGTCACTGAAGAAATTTGTTGATAAAAATCTCAAAAAGCCAGATTTTGATGTCATATGTACTGGATGATCGAAAAGCTTATTATATTTTGTTATATTGTTTGTTCTTCAATATAAGACGTATACTGAAATTAAGGAATCTAATTTTGTTTGCAGTTTATGAGTAAGGATTTCGTGTTCACCTTACTTACATTCGAAAAAATATACTTGTGAATTACATTTTTGGCAAACTTCTGTTAAGTGCTATTTCCGTCGTTATAAATATAGTTTGTGTGTCTTGAACTCGAGACACTCTTAATATTTTTGTTTTACAAGTATTTTTGTTTTTTGTACGAGGTGTAATGTTAAGCGAAATAGCTAGTTCTCAAATCTCACGAGAAATCCGTTCAGTGGCAGACCCAATGTCTTGCGGGTAGGGTAGAATTAATGTGCGGGAGTGGAGAGAGGCTGTGGTGATATGAAATTCGTTACCTTCATCCTGAGGTTTATTCGGTTAATCCTATGTGTGCAGTTGAGCAAACGAATCTTCTGAATAAATTGAAGGAAAATGCATGCGACCTTGCTTTTAATACTATCCTTCTGATCCACACCTGAACGTAAAACTAACGACAATTTGCCTTGCCATTTTACTACATTTTTAAGTGTCTAATAAGCATATGGAAATTAACATGCTTTGTAATTAAAACCAATTCACTGCCTTTTTATGAATGTATCGTACAAATAAATTATTGTAATTAATTAGAAACTATTATAAGGAAGATCTGTCCTCAATTTTTGTGACACCTCATCTATTCACACCCACTAACGTTAATAATTCTTTCTACCTACGAGGAACGCGTCCTCCAAACACAAATACAACCTGCATTCGTTCCATGCGGGGAAGGATCTGTCCCACAATGTCATGTTTTCCGGATCAACGTCTCGATTTCTCAACAATTAGAAAGGGATGTGTTAAAGGTAAGTATAACTGATTGCATTTCAAGAAACTCACGAAATAAGCTTCTTAATTAGAGATCGTTGTTTTACAGGTTATATTATATGCTTTATAATTTCGTTTTGTATCAGTTATTTTAAAAAATATCCTTTTCTCCTCCAATATATCTATGATAATAACTACTTATGACACTACTTGGCTCTCCTTAGTGCGTAACAGCTTTTTCCCTACCTGTACAAAATTTTAGGGTTCTAATGATCTCGATGTCGGCGAGTCGTAAAGCGCCCCCCCCCACACACACACACAAAGGGGGGGGCACCTAAGAGTTCTTATCATTTCGCTCCAGTTCTATCATAAAAGCTACTTTGATGAATAACATTTATAATTGCCGATTTAGCAAGAATTATTGTTCAAAACTCCCAAAATTCACGCGAGTAAAGTTTAAACCCTTTTTTAAAACTGTGAGGTAAGGGATTAAACTCCATATGTAACTTCTGTTTATATAAACAGTTGATTCTCTATGTCATGTAATTAATGAATAGCATGTTCTTGGAGTATGTTCGCGTCTGTCACAGTGTCTTTTTAATGAAAAATTTCGTTTATGAAAATTGTATGTATTAAAAATGTGTGAATAAAGTGGGAGATTTGCAATTAACTGTAACGTTTTTCGAATAAAATTTCTTATCTGTAATTGAAAAATTGTGGGAATATTCCTGATTTTGATATCTGTACTCGTTGTACGTCGTGAATTTCAAAACTAGCAACAACAAAATTTGTTATTGTGTATAAATGTGCTACAATCGCTCACATCCATATGCTTTATATGTCACAATATGGATATGATAAAGCTCCATCCACCGATTTTGGGCGCATAGGTGAATCGTGGACGTTCATTCTGGGAACTCTTAATTTTTAAGACTTTTTATTATCCGTAGACTGATTTGCGATCTGTGCCATACGTACCGAAATGTGTGTAATGCATTTGGAATCAGTAAATATGAAGCTGGCTATTAATTCTTAAAAAGTTATTGCTCTGGGTATATGTTTAATAATGAGTTTCAAGAATTCTTAATACGATTTGTAAATGATGTTTGAAGTGACAGAGTACAAAATCAGTAATACTGTGATTTATTACAGCGATGTGACTTTGTGTTGTGACTGTTTTTATTTATTCTTAGCTTTACGGTGCCGACGACATAGAGGTCATTAGAACCCTAAACAGGCAGCCACCCGGTATGGAGCAGGGAGTGTGTCGCCTTTCTCGAAGAAAAGAAAGTGCAGGAAATAAAGACTACGGAGAAGATCCCGTACGGTGAAGCGCGGAAGAAATAAAGAGCATTACACCCTGTATTTTCTATTAGTTACTCCTCCGCAGCCAAGACTCCAAAGCAGATGAAGATCGTATCTGTTCAGGCCGATTTCACTGACGTGTCTACGACAACGTCGTGCACATGTCAGTGCAAATGCGGAAAGAAAGATTCGTCAGTCGTTCCTGTTAAGTCACACCCACCAACAACAGCGCCTACAAAGAAACCATCTAATCCAAGAAAAACATCAAGTAGTATTAAACTTACCACCGTAACCACAAAGCCACAGACAAAGACAAAACATGGTTCTACGGCTAAACCCGTCAACCTTGTTGAAATTTTAAAAACATCGAAAACACCTTCCAAGAAATCGCAGAGACGTAAAAAGAACGTCTCTGTACTTTCTTCCTCGGAGTCAGAATGTGTTATTTCCGACGGTGACGCGAAATACACATTCACGAACCTGACCCCGGAGGCTCCAAACAGTAATGGCTTCCATACTTCAGTGGAACCTTAATGGCTATAGAACTCAACGAGAAGACTTACAACTCTTAGCTCGTCGTAATCCGATATGTATCTGCTTACAAGAGACACACCTTTCACCAGAACACTCACCCTCTCTGCGAGGATACAACAGCTTCAGATATGACGACATCACGGGAGATCGAGCAAGAAGTGGAGTTGCCGTGTTTCTTAGAAACAGTATCCTCTGCTCGCCTGTTCTTTCACAAACCCACATCCAGGCTATAGCAGTCAAAATTCACAGTGTACCATCTATGGCCGTGTGTTCTATATATCTTCCTCCGACACGAGATTTTTCGGAGACCTCCCTCAGAGATTTAATTCATTAGCTCCCTCGACCATTCCTCCTGCTTGGAGATTTCAACGCCCACAGTGTACTGTGGGGCTCGTCGAGCGATTGCCCCAGGGGCCGACTGCTGAATTGTCTCTTTGAGGGAGAAGATTTATGCTTAATGAACACCTGGCAGATGACCCACTTCGCATTTAGCACGGGGTCATGGACTTCTATAGACCTATCAGTTTGCTCTCCTGAAGTTACTGATATCTTTCAATGGATGGTAGAAGATGATCTGCATGGTAGCGACCATCATCCTATCTGGTTGTCCTTGCAGGAACGTGCGACTATTCCAGATTGCAAGCCACAGAAATGGATTCTCAGTAAGGCTAATTGAACACAGTACCGTTCCCTGTCTGTCTTCAGAGAAACGGGTAGTGTCCAACAGAANGGTAGTGTCCAAGAGAGGGTCGACCATCTGACCCAGGTGATTCATCACGCCGCTGAAGAATCCATTCCGAAAACATCTATTTTTCCGCGAAGACCTCATGTCCCCTGGTGGAACGACGCATGTCGGTCCGCCATTCGGGCAAGGCGAAGAGCATTGCGAAGATTTAAGGCTAGTCCATCTCCGGAATACCTCGCCGCATATCGGATTGCTAGAGCAAAAGCGCGCAGAACTATCAAAGAAT
>NNCF01126349.1:465682-485765 GCA_002313205.1 Laupala kohalensis | reverse complement strand
TTGAGTCAGCTCTAGCGACAGCCCACAACACTGCTCCTGGCCCTGATTCCATTCATTATGAAATGCTGAGACAACTCACTCCCGAGTCGAAAGAATACTTTTTGGATATCTGTAATCTTTCTTGGTCCGAGGGAGTATTCCTTAATTCCTGGAAGGAAGCAACGCTTATCCCTTTACTAAAACCTGGTAAGGACAAAACGAACATTAGTAGTTATCGAAGCATTGCCTTGACGAATTGTGTGGGTAAAATTCTGTAGAGAATTATCAACCGACGTCTCGTCTGGTATCTTGAACGGCATGACTTACTGAGTCGATCTCAGTGTGGTTTCAGGAAGTTCCATTCCAGGAAGTTCCATTCCACCCTGGACAACTTACTTCTCCTGGAATCAGCAATTCAAGATGCTTTCGTCCGAAGACAACATCTCATCGGAATATTCTTTGACATCGAGAAGGCTTACGATACTACTTGGCGTCATGTCATTTTAAACCAACTGTATGCCTGGGGATTTAGAGGACATCTTCCTCTCATGCTACTGTCCTTTTTGGATCCGCGCTCGTTCCGCGACAATTGGAAGACACCTCGGATCTCCTTCAAGAAAACGATGTTTCTCAGGGCTCAGTCTTGAGTGTGACCTTATATGCAGTGGCCATAAACAGCATAACATCTGCTGTAAAGAATGCTGTTTTACACTCTCTTTTTGTTGATGACTTTGCCATCTTTTGTTCGTCACAGTGTGTCACAGGAGCGGAGGGACAAATCCAAATCGTCCTCAATAGATTATACCACTGGTCGAAAATGACAAGTTTTCGTTTCTCTATTGAGGAAACTCGCTGTGTTCCTTCAGTTGGAGACCAAACCTTTTAGCAGATCCTTACCTCACCCTGGGGAACAACGTTTTCAAATTCTATCCTTTTGTGAAATTCTTAGGTCTAATCTTTGATCTGAGAGTGAATTGAATTGAACTTCTGACAGACCTAAGAGCAAAAACATTAAAGTCTCTGAATTTATTGAAGTGCCTGAGTAGCAGGGAATGGGGCGCTGATCGCTACTCCCTGCATCAGTTTTATCGAGCATTCATAAGATCTCGGCTCGATTATGGCTGCGTTGTATATAGCTCTGCTCGTGCACGCTATTTAAAGAAGTTGTATGCAGGAATTCTACTAGTAACGGGAGCATACCGCACTAGTCCCATTCCGAGTTTGTATGCCGAGAGAGTGGCGAACCATCTCTTTACCTCCGGCGGCGAATCCTCATGCTATGACCCTTTTGCCACTTGCAAACTTTACCCGACAATCTGGTGCACAACGCGGTTTTTCATCCATCCTCTTCTTC
This sequence comes from Laupala kohalensis, assembly GCA_002313205.1. Lineage (NCBI taxonomy): Eukaryota > Metazoa > Arthropoda > Insecta > Orthoptera > Trigonidiidae > Laupala > Laupala kohalensis. The sequence continues at coordinate 484,432 of NNCF01126349.1, read as the reverse complement.
CATCCGTTTCTACAACAACAGACTGAGAGCAACCAAACCTTTTGGATATCGCTCCAAACAAATTTGGGAAACCTTAAGTATACGCACACCTAATGTCTTACATCAAGGTTTTAGTAAGTCTCCCCCTTGGGCTTTGCACAAGCCGAAGATTATTTTCGATCTTCTACATCTTGACACGAAGAAAATGCAGCTACGCACCAAGGAGAGCCCATATGTGGGGGACTCGCCGCGTGTGGAACTCGCCGAATGTCTCAACCACACCCACAAAAAACTCTCCTGAATTACAACATATCAAAACATTGAGGACAAAAAATGAGGAAAATGAAAGACACCCTAGCCCTAATAACGTCGGGATCGAAAGAAACAAGAGGTGACCAAGGAAGGTCAGGAAAGAGAAAGGAAGGTACCTGTACAAGTAAGTGGAAGTAATGCCAGACTCAGCTCTGGACCCCGTGTTTGCCAAACTGGGGGTGTTGTGACTGTCATGCTTGTTAGGGCATTATGTAAGTGAAAGGTATGATTATAAATTATATCCTGGTTGACTGACAGTAGCAAAATACTGTGTCGATTATTCGATGTTTTATTAATTAAATTTCGAGACTCATCTTGACCATTTACAAAGGAGAAAACGATATACTGCACTAATGTCTTTTTGCGATGTATCTGTCAACAAAATGAAGTTTATACTAAGTCAGTATTTTATGGCGCGGGAAGCAGCAATATGAAATTATATTCACTTAATTTTTATTTCCTTGTCAGTAGGTCTGTGCAGATAATTGTGATGAATATACCTGCTCATGGATGATGAGGTTCGAAGGACCAAAATGATCAGATGAATTAGAAAATGAAGAAGGTAGATGATGTGTGGATTAACACTGTTTGCCAACAAACAGTTTAATATAACATGGAATATGAAAGTGGAAAAAATAATGATTCAAAGCAGAAAATCCGGTGAAACACTGTGATGAGATGATCCGATCATTAAAATGCAGCTTGGATGACGTGTGGTTGATGTTGACTTGAGTTGAATTGAAGACCACATGGCGATTCAACGGCATGTCGTTGCCTTCACGAGTTGATCTTCAAGTTGTGAATTATTCCTCCATCTGTCTTCTGGTACAGACTGAAGGGGAAGTCGCCGGCTAGCTTGCCGAATGAGTACTAAATCAGGAGTGATGTTGTCTCCTCGGACGACGTTTTTAAGAGAGAATGAATGCCCACATGTTCTAGCCCGCCCTTTTGTGGGCGGCGGGCTGCATGTCGTTCGATCGTGCGATCGATTGCGTGACGTCACAAGTCAACCATGTATCGATTTGTATCCGGATCTATGTCGTGAGTATTACGTCTTGTTTTGGAGGTTCTTGTACATTGTTCCGATGAGGAGTTCATCTTCGTTGTTTCCAGTAATTAATAAATGAGTTTGAAATTAATAAAGCCAGGCAGACTATGTCCCAACATTTCATCTATTCCCCTCCTTTTTTTAACTCATAGGTGTAAATTTTGAATGGACGTATGAGATTTGATGAAATTGTTCCCAGAAGCTCACAATTAAGATATGTCACTCATTTTGCACAAAGAGTGTAGGGTTCATAGATTTGTTTAATAACATAACAAAAAATGTCTGAACAAGATCCTTGAATGAAATTGAATAATTAGTACAACGAAATGCGAAGTAATTGTATTACGGTTGATATTGTATTTTCAAAATAGCATTTTTAATATTGAACGAAGGGTTCACTTCGTATACGATGTATTATTATTTTTTATCATTTTAGTAAACACCGTTCCAAGATAAACTTATAAATATATAAAAAATATAGTAAATATATTAAAATTTCTTTTTTCCAGGCATTGAAAAACACTACTGATTCGTTGAATAATATACATTCAGGTAGTCTCTAAAACACGATTCTGGTGTGTTGCTCTTGTGATGGTGACTGTTGTGTGCAATATTCAGGAGATGTCTTTTCTGTGAGCTGACATAGCTCCTGAATTGTCCCGCATGTGTAAGGAGCTACTGCCAGGTTTCCTCTTTATTTATTGATGTCTCAACTGACGGGGAGGCGCGGGCTGTGACTGTTAGAAAGGTGTCAGAAATTGAGAAATGAAGGAGAAATTTATGGAGTAACAATAGCAGAAATGACGAGAACAAAGGAAGTAAAAATTGTTGAAGATTTTTGTCGAGGCGGAAGGAATCCTGCTCTATAGATACGGAACAAATCAATCGAGTTATTAGTATAATCGAAGTCATTGCAGGTAGGTTGTGCGATTTATTTCGCTGTTGGTTAAAGTGGTAACGACTTGTATTACAAACATAAACTGTTATGCAATCTCGGCACAAATTATAAAAAAAGGTTTTCTGCTCAGCAATATTGCCCTATGCGCAGATTGCGATGTGCGCGGACTGCTAGAATTTCTCGTAAAATTTTTCCATTCGACAAATGCATAGTTTCTAAAATATAGAATGCATTATAGAATACTACGTATTTGCAAACGGAAGTGAGTCTGACTGCTTAAGACACTTCCCCAACCTCTGTCGGTCCATATCCGTTTTAATTTTATCGTAATTACATTGTATTTGCACTCATTTTATTCATAGTTTAATATAGACTACAAGTATTACAGTATAATAGTAATAAAACGTTAGATAAAAAAGTAACATGGTCTTTTGGGAGGAGCGGGATCCACATAAATGCCACAATCCCTAGGGTAGTTTTCGTCGCTGCCACCAGCCCAGTTTCCCGGGCAATCACACACACGTGTAATAACAATAAATAATGATTTAATACGAATTAAATAGAAATCTGAATTTACAAACGGAGACAAACTCCCAAAATCATTAATACATATAAAAATCTGTTATTACACAGGTAATGATATCAGAAAGCATTAATTGCACGTAGATAAATTTAGTTGAAGACAACTAAATAGTAAAAACCCTCTAGATTATATGAACCTCCAAATGTACAAGTTGTTTTCCCCAACAACTAACTGATACAAGTTATGACCCTCGCAACTAGTAATGACTTTATCAAGACTTCCGCAGCAGCCTTTCGAACATCTGGTCTCCGCGACCTATGCTAGCTTGGTCACATCTCAAACGTAAAAAATCCTGTAGGATCTTCACTCCTCTCAATATATACAGAAGAGGAAGTCACGTGATCCGCAAATAACCACACCTTCGCTACCACACCGTGCAAGTACTCTTCTTGTTCACCCCTTCGGCTTTTAGGAACGCAGTGACTGCGCCGTGAAGACGAACCACCATCGGCGTCAACTAGGCGTCCGCAAGCACCCTTTTCACAGTCTCTCATTGTTCTACATCCGGCGTAGTACTTCATTCACAACGTCTTAAAATTTTTCTTTTCTGAGGTACACCGAAATTCCAGTGGACCTCGAATGGGTCAAATCTTCTTCCACAGAAATGAAATACCAAAGCGGATCGTGCGCTGGGCACACGCATTCGCCGACATTCTTCGAGAACAATCGTACCTTCCTTAGGAAGTGAAAGGTGTACGTTCAAACAATACATCAATAACTGAAGAGGCTTAGGGTGGGTCCCAATTTCTTCGCCCTTCCGTCTTAGCGGCGTCCGGCTCGACTCTGTAATATTCTTAGCATTGTTCGGCTTGTGAAATGCGAAGAAATATTAATAATTCACAAATCGCTAGAAGGTCTTGGCTCTGACGTTACAATAATAAAAACAATTATTTTCCTAAATTTTCCATTATCATTTGTTGTTTTTATTTTTTATGTTTTTCACTGATATTTTACGATTCTTTAATTACTAAAATGATAAATGAGTGTATTATTTGATGTTGCATTTTTAAAATAAATATTTTTGTAATGTAATGGTTAGTATGTAATTTGTCAATAGAACTTGCATCAAAATTTCCTTCAAATTCTTTTTGAATCTGCGGTTAAAGAATGTGGTACACTACTTTCAAAAATAAACATTTCTATCTCCAGGCACATTTACATGTATGTTCACTTCATGGTTTTTTTATAATTGACCTTGAAATTTGGAGACTAAAAGATAGATGGACGAAGACACAAAAAAACTTCTGAAAGTTCACTAAAAAGCCTTTTTACTAATTATATTTTCTTCCACTAATAATTTCAAAATACCCCTGCCTTGTTGGTTCAAAGATTAAGCGAATTATCTCAAAAATATTGAAACGAATGGAAAATCAATGAACTCCAGTAATGCAGCTTAAGTAAATATCTAGTACCAAAGATAAAAGTTTGGATTTATTATTTATCTGGTGTGAAAGAAAATATCCTGCACTCCCAAATGAAGAAGTTAACAGATAACTATGGTGCAAGTCTTTTATGGATAATGAAACTTGCCTTATCTGCTTGCCATCCGAGGCGAAACTTTCCGCCTAGCTTGCCATCAGGTTTGGCATCCAATCACGATATTTGGGAAGGAACGTTGTTGAATTACCGCGAAATATACGAACATAGTTATAGCTAGTTAAAACCGAATATATTACTTATTCTAACCTCGGATTTGTACATTTGCGTTGTCTTACACCATTTAAGTTTCTTGTAGCTTTATTGTTCAAGTAGTTTCTTATACAGGTTTTGTTGAATCTTATTACAATTTGTCACGAATGTGTTTACATCTTCTAAGCTTTATAGTTATTTTCTCCTTCGTTCCGACTCGAATTCTAAATTGTCTCACGGATTTATTTTTATTATGCCAATTCAAGCGTACATGGAGTCTTGTAGACTAGCTGTGTTCGCTTGAACACCCTTGTGCTTTAGGGTAACTATGACTACGGAGCAACGCCACCGCGTGCTGGTGCGGGTGCGTGTTTACGAACACCTAGAAACGCCCACGCCAAAGTGGCCGAGAGTTCAGGAGGATGGTGACATGTTTATGTCGCTAATTTATCAGGAGAGTCGATGCGTGGGAGAAGAGTTGGCGAAATAGCTTTTTTATTACACGTTTCAATTGTGGCGACAACCTCCTTATAATTAGAAAATAATAAGCCAGTATTATAGATTTTTGTGTCACATCATTACATCGAGTCCGCACCCAATAAAGAAATGCTACACTTATAAAAAAGTGGGTTTTGAATGTTTTACAGAGCTTTTGCTGAAGCGGATACACTATATTTATATGCGTTTCTTCCTTGAACTGGTATATTTTGCTGTGTCACCTCATCCGTATGTGCACATTACACTAACATTTCCTTACAGAGCTAATCACGCTCAAGTGTACAACTGCTACACCCATTAATAAATCAAATGTCAATGATTATGTAAGTCGAATAAAAAATGGAGAGGTATTTTCTCAGAGATGATACTGTTGAAGCAATTTTTCATTGCTTTGAAAAATTGCATGATTATGCTGCAATTTTTTAAAATCTTTGATGAAAAAGTGTGGGGCTTTTCTCGTAATATTCTTCTGAATATGTATATGAACAAGTGAAACTGTCAACAAGAGTGCCATTTTATCTCGAGAAATTGGAACTTAAATGTTGGACTAATTTCACATATGTAGATTCGGTGTAAAGTCAAATCTTCGGGAGATTATCTTTCTGAAATGAAATTTCACATCAACACATTTCAACTTCGCGCTGCAATGCGCGTAGCAATGCTGCAACGCTACGCTTTCTGTGATATCTGGCCAGTCTTCACACCGACTCAGGCTCTGAATCGCTACTAGATTTTTTCTACAAATAAACTTTATTTTCAACTGTCAGTGAAATTTCTGTTCAACATTTTATTATATTTCTTCTCATTTCCATTTAAAATTGATATTGATCGGAGTTTTAACAACCAAACTATTATATCAGGAAAATAGAAAATTGTTCTAATTTCAACAAAAAATTTATTTCTATTTATTCTATATTTTTCTTCTCATTCTACTATTTCCATGAAGGCATATATATTTAAGAATCGGTTGTATTTGTGAAGGTTGAATTACTGAAGTGCCACCCTTCCTGTAAGAAACTGCCTTCTTTAGGAACATAAGAATAGGGATAAGGCTAGTATTCATCGTCCTAGCATGTCAACCCATGCTCTGAGGAATACAATTCTGTGGCGAAAAAAAATTGTTATATAATTCCCATCCCCAAGACGTAAAAGATATACGATTGAATCTCGCTTAAAAGCAAATTCGCGCTTTAAATGTACAGCACCATTGCTTGCATAATGTTCAATTTATTTATTGAAATTAAAGATATTTTTGATTTTCCATTAAATGTTTTTATCTTGTCAATATCGAAATAAATTCCTTTGTGATAAGTCACGCCATTATATTTCTTTTAATACTGATTGATTCAAATTTAAAATTACATTAATTCATACTTTTATCATTCATAATACTTTTGTTTTATATGCATTAAACATTGGCTCGGTTGTGCACATTATCTCTTTATCCCAATCCTGGCCCTGGTTTTTCTCCAGATATTCTTCAGGTACATACGGATTTATACAAGTCCACTGGGCCCGGACCTAGGTGCAGCAGCAACTATACAAATATAATATGTTTAGAATCAAATTTGTTAAATATTCTGTCGATATTTTAACAATGCTAACGATTTTTGTGGTTTTTAGGGTAGGGAGGGCACATTCCAAGATTTTGTATTGGCAGGCCAAACGTTAAATCAGATTTTGTCCGAGAAGAATTCGTTGGGAGCATCTGAAACATCATGGAGAAGATGCTCTAAATGAAAAGCGAGATATGTTTCTGTGAAATTCGCGGTATTTTTAGAAGGAAGAAAAGCGGGAAATGAAGTAAAATAAGGATTGGAAGAACAAGACCTGCGCATCATCGCACATGGAAGTTGAAACATTATCCTAAAATTCCCCAAAATTTAATATATACGAAATTATGCTTTTAGTTCGACCTTGAAGCAAAACTGAACAAGTTGTACAGAGTGGGTAAAAATCAACCAGGTTGTGTAATTTGAAGAGGATAAGAATCGCACACTCTAAATTGATCGAGGTGTTAAATCCAGAAGTTTTCCCCGTACCCACACATAAAGAATACTCTGCGGGTTAACGGAGGGTAGAGTTCCTCGCTTTGGGCACGAGGAGGTGGTAATGTGACCTAGCATCATGTCCAGACCTTGACCTCCTTTCCTTATTCTGCAACTTGAGTAGACATGGAATTCTCTCTTGACGCCGAAACGTGAGATGACTTATTATACCGGAAATGAATCCGTTGTTCTGTCAGCGCTCTATGTACTGAGTCTCGCTGACTCCAATTGGTAGCAAAATAATTTTAACAAATAAGATTAGCAATTTGGTATTGTGGGTGTTGGATGGTCAGGAAGACTAATTATTAAGAAGGTATTTACATTTGACATACGAATGTCTTCAGCACCGCTCACTTGAATTTTGTTCACAAACATACAGAAATCTCTTAAATTGTGGTGAACCTCACCGCCAGGTAACAGACTAATTATGTTATGTTGAATAAAAATGGGAGACGGGACAGATTCGAACTCGGGACCCTTCAGCATAACGCGCTGATACGCTTACCAACTGCGCCATCCCGTTCACCTCTGGGCCCAAACTACCATTGACATTTAACTTGAGACCCACAATCGAGTACTTCCTAAGGGAGTCGCCTCACATGAGAATTCTAGTCTCTATGAGACCACCTCGGAGGTCTGTGGGTTTCCTTTTGTCTTCGTTAAATGCATCCATTAAATTTGATGATGATTTTTTTGTAGAACTCTTTGAGGCAAACAATATTTCCGTTCATAGTTTTCACCTATCCCTAACCGCTTAGGGACCTTAAGCAAATATAACTTTTTTTCCAGATTTTCTCGACATTTATTGTCAAAAACCTTTTCTATCTTTCTTACCACTCATTAAAAAAATTAAAGTTAACCTATGTTCATCCTGGACATTTAAACTAACTCCTTGCCAAATTTCATCCCGATCGGTTCTGATCAGGTAGCAAACAGACGGACACATTTTGCGCGTTATGCAAGTATAGATGTGTTCTTTGGGATCTATTAAATACGTAAATACCTATATTGAAAACAAATAATCATGATCTAGGGGAGAATGAGACATTATTCGATCCATTTAGTTCCCGGAAGACGATCAGTATGCAAAAGTATGCAATACATGGGTGTGATAATGAAAACATTGACGACCAAAATATCGCTTTTCACGCATTTAAAAATTTTCCCTCCTCGTGCATTTAAAAATTAAATACTATAAAATTAAAAGTTCCTTATTTGAATTAACAACGTTAACAAACAAGCAGAAGAAGTCAGGTCTCGATTAGTTCAAGAGATATAACGAAAATTCGAAGAATCTCATTACATCGCTGGAATTTTTGGAGACTTGTTGAGAAAGGTAAAAGGAATTTGACGTCTGTGTGAAACAAAAAGTTTTGTCAGTATCACTAATATCGAATTTAATTAGTGAAGAAAACACTAGTAATATATTCTTCTGTCAAAATTTCAACTATGAGCAGATGTGTCAGTATAATAATTTGGCAACATTAATATTGAAATCCTGAAAATTTTAACACTATTAAACAGCTCAAATAATTTGCTTGTTTTAATAACTTTTTTCTTTCTTTCAGGTAAGGAACTCATGTCTTATTACGGATAAATTTCCTATCGATCTGCACGGTAAGGTTATATATTTTATGTACAGTGTGTTACGACTGTTTTGCAAGGGACATTCTTTGCCCATTTGATGTAAACTACACCATTCACATGTTTTTTTATTTCGAAAAGTTGTAATCTTGAATTTTTTTTCTCATTGGAGTCTGTGTAAATGTAAGACTTGACACATTTCATTTTATTGATTTTCACTCAAACGCTTAAAACTAAATTTGAATAGTTTTCGATATTTTACAAGACACATTTTTTTCAACTTTCTTGAACAGGTGTTTATTGTCTATGAATAATAAAGGAGGCACTGACAGTTGAAGTGGATGTAGTTTGTGTACATGTGACTACTTCGGTACTTGTCGCAACGTATGAGCATGAAGCTTGCCGGAAACGGACGCGCAGGTCGTTTCCGGCGCCGGAAGAGGGACAGGGCGTTGGGGATGTCTGCGGAGTAGCGAGAAGAAAAAAACAGTTGAACCGGGACATGACATCGACAGCGAAAAGTCTCGGCGGCTTTGTTGAATTATTTTGTTTGGATAGAATTTCGGAGAGTTTTACTGCTTTCATAATACCATATTGTAGTATCATTTGATTGTCATTAGTTTATTGTCCAACAGCATTAGGCAACAGTATAGCAGTGACAAAGAAACAACATTTTTAAGTAAGTTCCGACAGAGAAAATGACTGCCTGTCATCTACTTTGCTCAGGATGTTAATTGTCCTGTGGCACGATAACGTACATTATTTTTGGGAATTATTTTGAACTATTACGTCTCGATTATAAGGTACTAACTTCACGATACGCATTACGAATCCAAATATTTTTTTCCAGTAGGAGAATTATTGCATTAAAAAAATAAGTCATAAAAAGGGAAAAAGAGTAGAATTATAATTATGTAATCAGTTAAGGACAAATTAATTTGCAATATTATTATGAGACAATACTTCTAATATAGAGTATGTTTAGTTAATGGGTAATTAGTTTGTTGATATGAGTTTCAATTTTGCATACTGTTAGTTTTTCTTATCCCCAGAGCTGGAGTTAGTATTTTTTAATTGTTTTTTGTAGAAATTTTTGTATGCCGTATATCTCTTAAAATTTATGTTGCTCTTATAAAGGCAACTTGCGTAATTGAAGTAAATAACATTGCCTATATGCAAGAATCGTTTTCATGTATGTCTTTTTTATCCTCTGATTTCATGCACTTGCTGTGTAGTCCCTACCGGATATACGCGCGCATTGCATGGCTGCTCACCCCGAAATAGCCTGCGTGTGCCTTTCCCCCCAAAATAGCGCATTAATAAAACAAAATTTACACGGCTCTTCCCGCTACTAGTACGAGATTGAGGAATCGTGTTACGTCCCGACGTGAAGCCTTGCTACCCAATTCTTCTTCGACTTATTTGTTTACACACAGTTGTTATACTTCATGTTAATTGAGGGAAAGATTTTTGCTAGAGTGAAAAATTTTTATCTGTAGATATGGATGGGTATATTCTGTTACTTTTTGGTTTTGTTGTCGACTTATAGGAGACATTTTCTCTTTTTAAGAACACCAATGAAACAAATATCTTGATCTTAGCTATTTTATCTGACCAAATATTTGTTTGTTATTTCAGTTGTACTCTTCAATGACATTGGACACTTAAATTTTTCTAACAATTAGAATACTGCCCTAATTTATAATTGGAGAGTATAAACGACTTTAAAAAGTATCCTTATTAATTAATGAGGGTGTGCTGATAATTATTATTTGATTAATTGAATTGCCTTCTTGCCAAGGTTTAACTTGATAGTATACATCAAATAATGTATGGCAGGACTTGATGACATTACGCTCCTTACTTTACCTGCTGTAACTCGGCAGCTTGTCTCCGACGAAAGTTTCCAATGTATTTGACACTATTAAATTTCTTCAGAGTTGATACCATTAAAGAGAGGATGATAATGATATAGTTCAGGGACAGTTGTTGACTTTGAAATCCCCTAGTCAAGTTAGTTCACCTTGTCTCTCCGCTGTGATGATTGCATGATATTGATTTTCGACATTTTGGGGTGTAGTAATTTCTGCTACTGTTCTGCTTTCAAAACTGTTGTACTCTAAAATTTGTCACTCAAACTATTACCCCTCTCCTAGTACCATCAAAAGTCAAACTAAGGGCTCTCCTTATGTTATGGATCTACTGAAAAAACGATACTGTTTTACACCACTTATCACATCTAGTTAGCGATAACTTTTATTTACACTCATAATAACAAATTTTGCTTACTGTTTGGTAGTACAGTAAAATAGTTTATGTATAATGTGATTTTTAAATGATAATGACGACTTTCAAATGCATGCCGTACATAGAATTAGTCTAAAAATCTATAAGCTTTACTGTCTGGAATTTTGTATAGTATAGTTATAATATTTCCCACCTGTATACAAATGTATTACAGGGGACAGTTCACGAATCGCAAGAGAGCAATCCATTCCTCACCCCAGTACAGTGCTGTTCTAGCGGTTGTTGTTATAATAATTCAAGCAACGCGTGTGGTTGCTTGAAAATACTGCATGAACCTTAATTCTTCGTTCGCAGCACTAGCAACATGTGTGTCCGCAGCGCTGCATGGCTGACAAAGTAACTTATTGCATATGTGTGAATGGGTGCTGTTGGGACCACAGCACCTATGGATGCACACTCGAGTGTATCCCGTTCTTCCTACAAAAAATATTGAATGAATCCATTGCATCACAAGTGTGGAATGGACGGGTTATTCTAGGAAGAGTTAACTGTTTTCTTATACCAAGTATGGGCTAAGAAAATCTTGAATTTAGGTGAAAATTTTATTAATGATTAAATAAATTGTTATTTCATTTGCCAGAACTCTTTGTTTTTATGAAGATTTACGATACGTAACAGTTCACTGTTTGAATTTTCTCTTGTATTTTTACAAATAAAGTGTGGGAAAATATTATCCTGCCCTCGATTTGTAATTTTACAGTTAAAAAAACTAATTATTACAGCACCAAGGTGTAGTGAAATTACAGCAATAAGGTATAGTGAATTTACTACATCAAGGTATTGTGAATGTACATCACAATATTGTAATTATTTTTACGGCATACTTGTGGGAAACAATAATCCTAATACTAGTACTGTAATTTTACTATTCACCATTACAGCTATGCCAAGGGCAGGAGTCTGCTTTTTCATATTATCGAGATAAACAAGTTCTAAGTGTCGTTTTATTGGGAAAACCCATGTCATGATTGAAATATTTGTCAGTCATAACTCATTAATCATGTTACGTCGAATGAAAATGGGAGACGGGACCGGGATTCGAACCCGGGACCTTGAGCTTTACGCGCTCATGCGCCATCCCGTTCGCCTCTCGGGCCCGTCTACCATTCTCATTCAACTTGTGAAACCCAAAGACCTCTGAGGTGGTCTCGTAGAGACTAAACTCCTCATCTGAGGCGCATCCCTTAGGAAGTACTTTATTTGGGTAGTATTTTCCATTTTTGGTTCACAAACATAGAAATCTCCTAGATTACGGTGAACCTCACCGCCAGGTAACAGATTAAGCATGTTACGTCGAATGAAAATGGGATTAAACATGATTAATCTGTTGGATGGCGCAGTCGGTAGGCGCATGAGCGCGTAAAGCTCAAGGTCCCGGGTTCGAATCCCGGTCCCGTCTCCCATTTTCATTCGACGTAACATGATTAATCTGTTACCTGGCGGTGAGGTTCACCGCAATCTAGGAGATTTCTAAGTCATAACTCAATATTTCTCAAAACATCAATACTTTGAACCCTTGTATCTCAATAATATGAAAAAGCAGATTCCTGCCCTTGGCATAGCTGTAATGGTTGTATAATAAAATTACAGTACAAGTGTTGGATAATTTTTATCCGCACTTATGCTGACTCATATCTTTAGTGTGGTAGTAATGAAAAATGGAAAGGTTAGGAAAATTCATGAAGTAAATTTATAAGAATCCACAAATTTGTGTTCAGCTATCATTTAACAAAATTGTTACATTAAAAATCATATTTACTTATTTGCAAAAAAACAAAACATTTTTTTAAAATCAATTTTTATTTCCAAACATACCGGAATTTTTTCCAGCATAACTGAAACAAACAGAAATATAAATTCTTCATGAGGTAAAGATAGTATTTGCCATCCATATGTTGCACTCCTTCAAGAACTATCAGAATAAAACAAATAAGTAGCAAACTAGTTAGTGAATAGAAACAATTTATTTATTTATTTAATGTCTTTTGGCAAGGTTCACAGCATGAGGGCTGCTCTTCCACCTAACTGTTGGACTTGGGAAGAAGAGATGTTGGGTTACAGGGTAACTTACGGAACCGAACTAACATTAGTCTTTAGTAAGTGAGGGAAACCCCAGTCGAAAACTTCATCTAGTTCAGCCAAGCGTAGTTTGAACCCATGCTCTATCACTCAGTAGTATCATGGCAGCAAAGACTCAACCAAAGAATCCATGATGTTCACAGTTTCCATAAAGAAATATATGAAAGAAAGCTTAACATTACAACTGACTCTCTTCACACCGACACTGTATTCCACAATTGAATAGTTCACATTCCAACATTTCAACCTCTTTACTGGTCATAGTTATGGGCCAGTTGATTCTGTGACATCACATGTGCAGACTAAAAAGAATTGCTCTGGTATGGTGCTTGCGTGAAATGTCAAAGATCTTCTATGTAAATAAAAGCATTCATCAAGGAGTAAACACAACTTACTACAAAAAACTTTCATAGGGAATTGTTTCAAAAGATTTTCCCTCAGAATCTTTCAGAAATGAGGCATAGTTCATGAATTACACATAACGCTGATACCTCTATGTATTTCCTGCCAGAACCCCAACAATTGGACCAACTGAAGATTATGGATGAACCACTGATAGTGCTTGCTATGGTAATAACACTGTTGCAAAAGCAACTTTTGGAAAAGAAAAATTACTTCTTAATATTTCAAGTTACTTAGTATATTATCTTCCTATAATTAAGTAAACATTAACACACATTTGTGAATAATTCATGCTGTGAACTTTCAAAAAAATAGGCTCACCCATCTTCATTTGGCAAAATATGCATGATAAAATGTGGACCTATCATCTTGAAACCCATATATACATATATCGTAATGATATAAGTTGACCCATTAAAAAAGTTATATTTCAAATCATTTGTACAAAAGAAATAAGGGAGCAACAAAATTTATATCCCGACAATATTTTGAGTGCGTGGAAAAATACTTAATAAATATGTTTCATAATATAAATTGATAACCTAGGTACTGAAAACATTTAACAATTTCTATCATCTTCAATTGAAATTAATGTTAAAGAAAGAAAGTAATAAAAAATTAATTGATGTAGATTTACAGCTGCAAATAATAAATTGATTTCATAAAAAACTTATTCTTGTTGAGGGAGTTAAATTTTTTTCCATTTGTGGTAAGACATTACAGATTTACTCGGATGAAAAGTATTTTTTGACTTGCATCTTTGTTTACTATAGAATAATTATTGAAAATATTTTATAAATATTATATCTATTTTTAATATCATAGATATGTAATTGAATTATGTACCATGTTTTGTATTCTGTATCCATTGATGAGTCCACTGAAAAGACCTCTCACAGGTGCAATCAAAATAAATGGAGACATCCAAAACAAAATTTTCCTTTTAAACTGTTTGTCTGAAAATTCTCTTGTCCATAAAATTGCAATTCTATATAATTTAATTGACAAAGCTAAATTAGCTTTATTACTATTCGATAAATGCTTCCACTCAGAAAATATGAATTTTAAATGAACAATTTTACTCACTAATTTTTCTGCAACATACATTTTCTAAAAAATGTTTAATTTTGTTCATCAAATATACCAAATTGTCAATCTCACATTACAAGTAAAACTTCTGTAATGTTCAATATTATATTGATGTGTTATCAAGAAATTAAATGATTGGTTTGTAAAATAAACAAACAATCTCTTATTCTAGTTAAGGGGACAGTTATTCATGCTACTCTGGACAGACTAAGCATACATTAATGAAATAAATCAAAGAACATCAATTAAATATTACACATCATCATAATGTTATATCACAACACCATATAGATCAAATTCATTCCATACATGGGGGAAATATATTAATTAGGAATCAAATTATTTCAATCATATAATTTCTGAAATACTACATGTTAAATTTACTAGAGACACTTAGTTATAGATAGCTCATAAAGAATTGATAATTCTTTATTTCCATTGTTTTTTTTAAATTCTTGATTCGTATTGAATTGTTTTTATTTCCTCTTTATTAGTACAGTGTATGTTTTGATGCCAAGAAAATTTGTGTATTTATTTTATTACATTTAATGTTCACCTGATTAATACCAAAATGGAGGTTGTAATTAAAATAAAATTATAAATAGTGTAGCCTTCATATTACAGATATGAGTACATACTTGTTTCTATTAATAATGCAAAGGTTCTCTTCACACAATTATTTTCAGTTATGGTGTGTAATCTAAAACGAATAATTGCAACATTGAATTTACATACTAACAATATTGTTATGTGACAGGAAAGTATAAAAATAATTCCTAATCTTGCTCACCTGGTTCAGCGATTCATCTTTGTAACATCACACCTCAAGCCCTGATGCAATGTTAGTATTTCTTTGGTAAAAGCGGGATCCACATAAATACTACAATCCCTATGGTAGTTTTCTTCGCTGCCACCAGCCCAGTTTCCCAGGCAATCAAACACACGTGTAATAACAATAAATAATGATTTAATACAAATTAACTAGAAATCTGAATTTACAAACGGAGACAAACTCGAAAATCATTAATACATCTAATAATCTGTAATTACACAAGTAATGCTATCGGAAAGCATTAATTACACTTGGTTAAATTTAGTTGAAGACAACTAAATAGTAAAAACCCTCAGGTTATCTGAACCTTCCAAATTATAAGTTGTTTTCCCCAACAACTAACTGATACTAGTTACGACACTCGCAACATGACTTCATTAAGACTACCGCAGCAGCCTAACGAACATCTGGTCTAGCCCCGTCACATCTCAGTGCAGGCGAACTCTCCTCCCACGTAAGAGTCCCTGAGGATCTTCGCTCCTCCCAATACATACAGTAGCAGAAGTCACGTGATCCGCAAATAACCATGCCTTCGCCACCACACCTTGCAAGTCTTCTTCTTGTCCACCCCTTTTAATTCTAAGAACAGTGGCTCCATCGCGACGACGAACCGCCATGGGCGTCAACTAGGCGCTCGCAAGCACCCTTTTTCAAGGTATCTCATTGTTCTTCACTCACATCCGTCTTAAAATTCTGTTTTTCTGAGGTACACCGAAATTCCAGTGGGTCAATGTCGCAGACCGCATTCTCCGAATACACGTGTACCTTCCTTAAAAGTGAAAGGTGTTCGTTCAAACAATACCTCAATAACTGAAGAGGCTTAGGGTGGGTCCCAAGTTTGTCGCACTTCCGTCTTAGCGCCGACTGGCCACTTACTGTAAGATTCTTAACAGCATCCGGCTTGGAAAATGCAAAGAAATATTAATATTTCACAAATTGATGGAATGTCTTGGCACCGACGTTACAATCTCTAACATATTTTGGTGCGATACAATTCCTTGGTAGTGAAGTCATGTTTGTCATAATACATGAAATATACAATAATGTTATTATTGTACTGTCATCATGTAGAAAAAGAATAACCCGTTGGAAATAAATACATTTTGGCCAAGTGCCAATCACACATAACATTGAACTTGCAGAAATATGAGGGCACTTTATGGCTTGTTTTACGAAAACAGCATGATACTTTCTCGAAGATACTAAATAATATACTATTAATACTTCTAGAATTTATTTATAAATTGTTATACTTACAAATCTTATAGTTTAGTTATATATTATTGATTCAATATGTAGTGAAACAACAATTAGTAGAATATGATAGATTGAGCGTAAATTTTAAGATAGATTAAGTTTCTGCTTTTGTGACATTATACTCCACAGGAGTATCGTAGTATAACGTTGGCATAGAGATTCACTGGGCTTCTATCACATGATACCAAACTACTTCTGCAATCTCGTATCCTGTGGAAGAGATACTTCTAGGAAAATAAACAAAACGAATTATTGCAGTCGATTGCTAACACTGTTGGTTATTAATGAAAAATTAGAAGTACATAAGTAATGGAACATCATACCATAATATAGAATACCATTAAAATTGTGAAGTATCACTTTGTCAATAAATGCTACAGCATAGCTTCGTTTATTTTCTTGCTGGGCTTCAAACTTGTCTTCCTTTAACAATCATTCATAACACTAACCTAACAGTAACTTATATCATGCTAATGTTTTTCAATTTTCTAACCTAAATGCACTGATTGTTTGCTACTAAAAGAGTTATTTTTCATTTATATGTAACTATTCACTTATAATCACGATTAATGTATAGTTATTGTCATAACATAGAGCTCAAAATAGGATAATTTTCACAAAAATTTTAGTTTCTCTTGTAGTATCGAAAACATTCTTGTGGGGAGAACTTTTGACGACATCGATTCTAATACACTTTTCAGAGGGCAAAACAACACTAACAGTCACAAGTGCAGAAACTGGGGATTTTCGCTACTTTCACTGATAGCACCAAAAGACTCAACACGTCAACAGCGCACGAAGTTTCACCGCGAACTAAGAGTTACAGCTGGTACAACCAGGTTAACCAATACTGCAGAAACAAAAATTTATAAACGAACACAAATTGTAATACGAACAGAACGTCAGATGATTTTTTAAATATAGTTGTTAGAAACATGTGTAATAGCAAGTATAAGAGTTAAAGCAGTCAAGTGAGTTCTGTGAGCTAAATACGATAAGCACTAAAATCACAACATTTATCATATTCTTCATAAGAAGGTACAGTAAATAAACAATAAAATCGCTGTAAACTGCTGTTCTAAAAAATTTAGCATTTTTGGTAAAATTACAGCATTTTCCAGAGCTTTTTTAAAATTACATCAAATGTAAAATTGCGACAGTTTTTTTTACAATAGGTATGTAGTTGAATTACAGATAATTCTAACGGTGTTGTTATTAGACCTTACCTTACCAAAATTCTATTTGATTTTTATTTCAGTGCAAGTGAGTTTCTAAATGTTCTGTGTAAAATTGATTGTAATTTCTTTTAAACGTAGCAGTATTTATTTCTTTACGTCTGTATAAATTTTTTATTTCATCTTAGCTTTTTTACTCTCTAAAACCATCTGTGTAATTTATTTTTTGAACACCGCCTTTTTCGAAATATAACGCAGGAGCCACAGGTGGATCTTATTTTTGTCCGGACTCTGTTTTGTCAAACTACACGTTGATCCTTGTGAAATTTCAATCGATACCTTTACTTAAGCAGGGAAATGAGGTTTCCTTCCTTAAGATATGTTGCACTGCTCTACAAGAAAACGTTTGCGATACAGAAGTCGCTCCTTGTCGTCTCGCTAATAGCAAGCGTTCAAGCTGTAAGAAATTTGTTTCCTGTTTTTATTGCTTGATCTTCACAGTACAACAGTACGAAAGAACCAATTACACAAGTCTGCATGAAAAAAACTGCATAGGATTTTAATACATTTTCTCATAGATTTCAACTTTGTAAAAACGAAAAGAAAAAAAACATCACGTCAATTTTTTCGTTACACTAGAGTTCTTGTTTGTTTTTAGCGTAAAATTCCTAATTAACTTAAAATATGGTATTATTTTTTAATTTAAATAATGACCTTAAAACTAAGACTTCGTGACCTTAAATCTAAGGTTGAGCAAGTTTCGACATGTTATCTGGCGTACTAGGAATAAATATAAGCAACCTGCTGCTGGATTAGATCATGATTCAACAAGCTAAATAAATTCAGTATCTCGCTGGCCATCTAATGCCACACTCATCTTATATATACACATTTATCAGCATATATATACACATTTTTTGTTGAAATCTAATTGCGACTTAAAACTCCTAGAGCTTCGATTGTTTCACTTCTTTGTCGAACTTCAAATAATCCTTATGTTTTGCTTCGTAAAGCCTCTTAACATTATATT
>NNCF01126349.1:434228-458837 GCA_002313205.1 Laupala kohalensis | reverse complement strand
CATTTTGGCACAGACCTTTCGCATGTGCAAATGTTCACTCAAAATTTGATGAACGGTAAATCTGTTCAAATTTAATTTTCACTCAACATTCTTAATGTTACACGACGGTCTGATCTCACAAGAGTGTTCACACGTTCGATGTTTTCATCAGTTTTCGAAGTTGAAGGCCTCCCTGAACGCTGTTCATCTTCAACGTGTTCTCTGCCTTCCAAAAATGATTTGTGTCAGCGAAAAACTTGAGCTCGGGATAAAGAATGTTCCCCATAGGCCTGTTTTAACTTTCAAACGGCACACTTGCCGATTCTCCAAGCTTAAAACAAAATTTAATGGCACAACTTTGCTCCAAATTCCGCTGTTCCATTTTGCTTGACGCACAACCTAAACACAACTTCACTAATAACAGTCACAAAAATCACGTAGTTAACGGAAGGAGTTGAAACTCGCACTGAGCTATGGGGGGTACTGATACACGTGCCCTATCAAGGACAACAGCGCAGCGTTGCCAGATCGCTTGTAGTGTTGCCAGTCTCAATACTTCTCTGCCTGACCTTGTATATTTTATCAAGTCTGAAGTTCAGCCGTAGATCATGCATCGTATCTTTAGGAATAGGCATTGAAGTGGTATTAAGAGCACGTGCTTAAACGCTATATTGTTTTCAAAGATTAATGCAGGTTTTATCCTTATCATTTGGAACTCATTTGATGTCTCTGTTTTACGTTTCGTTTTCTAATCTCATGTGGTGAACGAATTAAGCAGATGAACGGAAACTTAAGGGGTTCTGCATTTTCAAAATTCTGTCTCAAACTTTTTTCGAAACAATGAAATTTTCACATGCTTTTACCTTTCAACAATTTCCCTATTGATCGAAAGTGTTGCTAAGTTTTCTTACTCTGTAAAACGACAACCTAGCTAATTATTTCCATTCATGCTAATTCCATCACCAAAAGAAAATTAAACCACAAAAAAATTAAATGGTCAAATTAACAGTATTTGAGGAGCTAATTTTACTTTGTATTGTACTTGAGTTATTTAACGTAAGTCAGTTTTTACTATTACCAACGCTTAATGACCGGTATTCCAGCCAGTTGAGAATAGTGACGTCAGTTTTTTTACAAAATCCTGTGGATGGTAAGCAAGAAATCTTTAGTGTGTCTCACTCCTCTTCTGTTTTACTTATTAATAGAGAGATCATAGTAGTAAACAATTATGACTAAGTGTACATTGAGTATAAGTTAATATAAAATTGTTCAGTGATTAATAACGAGATATAACGACACATTAAAATAATCTATTCCCAGACATAAAAAGGGCTATAATGACCCTGCCGTTGACGCGCCCTAAAGCCCCACAAAAATAAAACAAAAAAACAACAACATAAAATCTATAAATATATCAAAACAGCTGTCCTGACTGTCTACGCGATCTAGCGTAGCCAACTCTCGATCATCACATTTGAGTCTTCCTGCGTTCCTCCAGAGCTGTAACTTTGAACACCTACACGGGTTGGTTTTAAATAAGGTGTGCCCGACAGTTGCAGTCGCGGAGCTGTTGCAGCGGTGCTTTGTGTCTGTGTTATCGGGAAACGTGTGCTGTAATCTGAAATCCATGGCTAGACAAACAGTTTCATTGAGAGGTCAGTGTGAGGCTGAACTCAGCAGACACTTGAATACTATGTCATCGAACTTTCAAAATTTTATTTTTTCGTATGCATAAGAGGGTGAAATATTTGTTGCGTTGTCGTGACTGACTCCTGTTTACCAAAACAGACATTATATTACTAAAGATAAGAAATTGAAAACTTAACAGGCTTTTGCTTATATATTGAATAGACTGCACGCAAAAATCTCTCAGAAACTGTTAAAATGTCGTGTACTGTTTTTAGGTAGCTGACATTCGTTATCCAACCCTTCCTCGCCCAATAACAGAGCGTTGAAGCTGAGGGAAGAGTGAGAGGTGGGTGGAGTTGCTGTCCACGTTATTGACTCTGCCCTCTCTGGCAGGCGTGAACTCAAAAACCATGGCAAGCAACGACCGAGATTTTGACTTGACTATGCTTGCACATTCTGCACGACTTACATAATCTGGTTTTGAGTGTGACTCCTGGAAACACACTCGTATGCAACCCGTATCTCCAAGATGTTTTGCACATTGCATGAAGTATGTCATCCCCTAAGACAGAGGTTTCCATCCTTTATAGCATTAGTCCCCGTTTTGAGAGTTTTAAAGCATGATACGCTCCCCTTCCCAATTTTTGTCCAGTACAAAATATTAATTAGACGTGTCTCATTTGTAAACAAGAATACATCGACGGTCATTGGAAAGTAGGAAGGAAATCACAAAAAGTAAATTTTAGAGGAGAGCAGTTTGACTTCTGTGATACTTCTAAATTTATCCTATGCTTCAAATGTGATAATTATTGTTTTGAAATATATAGTTTTGCAACAAAAAATACTAGTGTTAATATTAGTGTTCATTTTGGATTTTAAAAAATTTCCTGCACCATTGACTTACTTCATGCTCATAAAGAGGTGGCAGAAAATTTAACAAGATGGGCGACTATTTTTAAAACCTTTCTTTTCCAAACAAATTAAGAGTTAAAGACGGACGTAATAAACCAGAAAAGTATACTAATTGTGTGCTCCTATGAGTGTTGTAGACTAAGTTGTTTTTCAACTAATGAAAACGTTAAGAAGTAAAACTTTGCTACAAAAGAACACTTCACTTTCATCAGTACCCTTGTCACAAAATTAAGCCATATTAAGCCTCTTTCGGATTTATTACTACTACGTCTGAATCTGTTGGTACTATGTTGTCCGTTTTAATTGTTTTCTTAAAACAAATCACTTGAGTGGGAGTACAAGTCCATTTGCTGTCATGTCGATTTGTTGATTATTGCTAGACATTTCCTAGTATGTTGTAATGAAGAAACTAAAAGTTTTCAGTGTTGCTTAATAGTGTAGTCATGATGTTGTAAACATGAAAAACACTTTACTTCCAGTCTCCTATATTTGGACTTATTTGTTCACCAATGCCTGATAGTTGTTGGAGATAGTTTATATAAAATATTTTCTTAATATATCAAAAAGAACTGTTTTACCTGTCTTCACGTTCACATTCTCCTTCCTTCGCAATGGTGGCAGAGAGAACTACCACGCTTCGTGTGGAGTTGAGGAACGTTTTTATGTCGAACACTTATCTAATCTTTTCGTCCCGTTTGACAGCTTCCGACGATAGGCAGGAACTACTACTCTTGATGAGTGCTGTACCATCGACGGTTCATACGGTGGTATTTAAATATCCACAAAATTTGTGGTATTTATTTTTATTTTTGGAAATTATGCTTATACTATTACCCAATGTCAAATATATTTGAGAAATATTTCTATTTAGCTGAGATTTTGCAAGTTGAACACAAAACTTTTTTTAAAGTGTTCTTTTATTTTCTGTTTTATAATTCTTTATAATATTCGGCAATATCACTTATAAATATTCAGATTCATTGTCCTCAAAAACATACAGACACACCAAAATTATGGAATTGAGAATTCGAATGTCCTTCTTGATGAAGTCTGTCTTCTCGACCCTGTACAGTCATGCTGATGCGTCAACAGCACGCAACTGACGTTTGACGTGTCCCATTGCAATACTATTTCACGAATAGCAATATACTGCGTCAGAAACACTGATCAGTTGCAAGATACGAATTCCGTACAATCAGGATGGTGAATTATAAGGAATTGCCGTGCACGAGTCCAAGCGAAGACAATACATTAAAAAGAAAGTGGTAATCTTATCAAATTATTAGTTTCCAATGTTAATCACGTGGAAATAGTCCGCGTGATTGATTACTACATTCCTGAATGTAACCTATTTAAAAACTTCAGTTTCCTGAACTTACAACAAGTTTTGCGTCACTTCTGACAGTTTTCTTTACTTGTGCCTTTTCACACCTTGTAAGAAGGTATACTGTTATCCCTACAAATTTTTACCCTGTAAAGCATATCTAATGCAATTAACTTTATTTCCTTTAATAAATTAAAAACCTAATAGTCACTTCCTACGAAATTTGTTTCTCTATTCCAAAGTAAAAATCTCTTGCGAAAATTTTTATTGTCAGCGTAACACACTTTTCTTCCTTATTCTAATTTATTGGTAGATTGGGATCGAAGGATTTGTTTACGACAATAACATTTTGGTATTGTGCTCTAGTTATCTACATTCAGATCACTTTTCAAGCTGACTTTCTCGAGAGTATTCTTTGAGAAATTACGGGTTACCTCTTAGCTCAGTCTCTGCGAATAAAAATAGAAAGCTATCGAGTTGTATACTACATGTTACGTATATTTATACATCTCATAAATACTTTGTAATGGGTTCTATTTTCTATCTACAAGAATGATTCAAATATAAACCGGACTTTCGTGTTCTTCTGGAATTCCGAGCGGGCTTACAGTAGAGTTTTTAAATGTTAGTGTGTGATGGGTTGGAAGACCCGTTTGTTGGGCTTTTTCTCTTCGTTCAATCCCCAGTATAGCCTTGACTGAGCAGGGAACTACAGTGTTGCGAATTCCATGATAATAAAGTTTTTAAGTCAGGAAGGTGTTAAACAATTCAAAATATTGACCAGATGGACGAAAATGTTTGGTAGACTACACTTTCTCGGTCCCAAGTGCAAGGAATTTTAAGGCTAAATGTCCCTTCAGTTTAGTACGAAAAAAAATCAAGAGATGGCAGCACTTCTGGAGTCACTTTTCCTCCCCGGTTTTATCCTAAACGGTTACATTTAATTTTATGTGGTATTCGGATTGAACGTTTTTTCCTTTGTAGAATTCTAGATAATTGTGTTTTGAAAATTGTATTCCATATTTACTGTAGTTTTTCAAAATTATTTTTCGAAATATCACTTTTATGATAAGAATTGACTTAAAATACCTGTCAGAGATACCTGTCTAAATACGAGACACAAATCTGCAATCAGATTCTGCAAAAATAAAAGTTTCGTTGGAAATTCGGCAGTTGTGAAATATACCGATGAAAAATCGTGGTCTGCAAACGCGCTTACTAGCCTGGACAGAAAGTTCCCCATCCAGACGTCCGCCCCGTTGTGTGTCTCCTCCCCTCCCTCTTCACTAACCACTCTATAACCTCCGCTCAGAAGCGTCTACTGAAGGCATGTTTCAGTGTTCACGAGGAAGGTTCAGCTGTATCGTTTGTAAGTGTTTT
Organism: Laupala kohalensis; assembly: GCA_002313205.1. Classification (NCBI taxonomy): domain Eukaryota; kingdom Metazoa; phylum Arthropoda; class Insecta; order Orthoptera; family Trigonidiidae; genus Laupala; species Laupala kohalensis. The sequence continues at coordinate 453,613 of NNCF01126349.1, read as the reverse complement.
AGGTTAATTAGCCAACCTATGACGATGAATGTCGATAAGTCAGGAAATATTCAATCGTCGCTATGGTGTCTTCGCGTGCACTGTATATTAATAAAGATATTTGAAAACAACGTATGCCACATTGCTTGTCTCAAATAGTCCTACAAAAAGTCTATCCTACCTTGCATTTTCTAAAGTTAATTAAAATAGACGAGAGAGTGATTTAGGTAGATAAATATAAAACCTTATCAAATTAAATGCATTCAAATTTAACAGAGATCAAAATCCGTATTAATACATAAGTGCGAAATCGTGTCTGTTTGTTACCTGATGACCACTAAAAATCGGAACTGATCGTGATGAAATTTCGCAAGGAGATAGTATAGATGTCCAGGATGAACATAAACTAACTTTTATTTTAAAATGTGAGACAAGGAAGATAAATGTCGATAAAATTTATTGTGAAATGGTTTTTCACAATAAATGTCGATAAAATCGAGAAAATAGAGGTATATTTGCTTACGCTGCCTAAACGGTTAGAGATAGGTGACAACTATGAATGACTATTGTTTGTCTCAAAGAGTTCGACAAAAAAGTCCTCGATAACATATGTCTATCAACAAAAAGTAACAAATGATCGATAAAACGCTTTTAAGAACAAAAAAGTTAAAATTCTTTACTTTCAGAGAGTAATTTAAGAAGGAAAAAATCGTACAATTAGGTAGATTTTATTTTTTCCTGAGTAATAGAAGATTAGTCTAAGAAAAATCTCGAGCAACGCGGTGTAATCAGGTGGTTTATATTTGGATGAACGGTTTAGATTTAAGCACGCAGTTAACTCCCATGTGCAAAATACCTTAAATAATAATAAATTTCTACAGATTACTCAAAAATGTATATTGCTTGATTTTAGATTGTAATCTTGGCAACGAAATATTTTCTTGAGTTTATTTGCAGTATTTACTTGAAAACAGTGTTCTGGATCATTCTACGAAAAGTGGCGCTTTTAATTGCTATTTTCTAAAAACGTCGATACATTTTTTTAAATTGAAAAAATAAAATAAAAACAATTCTAGTGATGGGCATTACTATAAGTGCTACAGTCGTAAAGTTTCGCATTGTATTTGAATTTAAAATTTAAATTTTACTTTGCCTGGAGCCTTGTTTGGTGATAGATAACACCAGAAATCTTACTTTTGTACGTATAGACACTGGTCATTGCAGGAAAAATTCACTATCACTGATGGTATGATTTTACTCCAACGATTCGCAAGACACAGCTGTATATATTTTCAGTTCACTATCGAGTAATGGTCTAAGCCTACGCAACTTTAGAAGCTTCTTCGTTCACTGATGATCTCACGTCTGTACGTATGGTAATATAATAGTTGCAACTGCTTGTTTGTCAGTCTTCTGTTTTATGAAGGACTCGTAGCGATCCATGACAATATTCCAGTTGGTTCCTGTTAGAAATTAGTCTCATGCGAAGATTGTTATGAAGCATACTTCAGATTGACCGTTAGTGATTATGCATAATATTTTGAAGATTAATTGCAAACAGACTAGCATTAATAACTTGAATACGGGAAAGATTGTAGTTAACCTTTGTACTCACCAGTTAACCCCGGAGGAGACCTTTGTTCTTGCCAGAGAAGGAAAATTTGCTATTACTCCTACCATTCTACCGAGAGAAGATACTGCTAATATTCTGGCACTCCCCGTGGATATACCCGAAGAGATCCGTCGTGTCGCATCTAGAATCTTACAACGACCACGTCTACAAAAAACAATTTATGATCTCAGGAGAGGTCGGCGTTGATATAACTTACCAATAACAAAGAGAGAATTGTTTTAACAGCTGACAAGGGCAATGCTTCAGTAGTCATGAACACTCAGGACTACCACAGTAAAATTCAGGATCTACTAGAACCTACCACGTACAGGAAATTGCCACGGGACCCTACCACTAAAATACTACGCAAAACCAACAAACTGATAAAGAATTTATCTATTCCATTGGAAGATCAACATTTCATTAGAAAATCGGAATCACTACCTCCTAGACTCTATGGTTTACCATAAATCCATAAACCGGAAATATCACTTTGTCCAATTGTGAGTGCGATAGATTCTCCCACATACGCTGTTGCTAAACTTTTGTCCAGATTTCTTCAAGAACATGTTGGCACCACTGACTCTCAAGCAAAAAATTCCACTGAATTTATAGGTAAAGTAAAGAATTCGAAATTAAAACCGAATGACTTACTGATCAGTTTCGATATATTTTCCTTATTTACAAGAGTACCTATCAAGGACACGTTGGAACATATCTCGGATTTTCCCACAGGACATAACTGCACTATTTCATCAAGTACTCAGCACTAACTATTTTCAATAGAACAATGAATACTATGAACGAGTCGACGGGGTAGCAATGGGTAGTCCACTCAGCCCGATGGTTGCGAATTTCTTCATGGAATTCTTCGAAACAGAGGCACTAAGTACTGCTCCTCAACCACCAACCTTTTGGCTAAGATACGTAGACGACACTTTCGTAATTTGGAGCCACGGAGAGCCTTTTCTGGAATTTTCTAAACATTTTAACAATATACACCCTAACATCCAATTTACCACGGAAAGATAAGTTAATGGACAACTACCGTTTTGGATGTCATGGTCATAGATAGGAAGACAGAAGTCTCAGCCATAAGGTATACCGGAAGAAGACACATACGGACCGGTACTTACATAAAACTTCAAATCATCATCCAGCTCAATAGGGAGCCATGATAAAAACCTTATTTGATAGAGCCACGCGTATCTGTGAACCCAAACATTTAAAGGAAGAAAATAGACATTTAAACATGGCACTACAATCTAATGGCTATTCACAACGTAAGATAAAAAGGACCCTCCATTCCAACAAAACAACGGTTATCTATTGGAAAACTAAAAAGCTGACGCTGGGCATTGCTCACTTGCCCTACGTACACAATGTCACGGACCCCATCAGTAAACTTAAATAATAATAATAATAATAAATTTATTGTAAAAAACAGTACAAACTGCGTATGACCACGTGGAGGACAATAAACTAATTTACTCTCCGGAAGCAAGCAAGGGACCATCCCATCAATTCCGATCAAGGGCCCTAAGGCAGAGGCGGATTCAAAAAAGTTCAGCATAAGTTCCTAAATAAGACAAAAAGTTAGCTGCGAGTTATAATACTAATAAAATGTCAATATGTTTGTAATTTTACGCAAAAAATTACAAGTACAAGTTATTATCGAACCATAGATTATTCTGAGTATAGTGTTTAAAAATCATAAGAGTTGAAAAAAAACACTAAATAGCCTAGAGAACCTGTATAATAAATCCACCTCTACCTGAAGGAAAAACGGAGAAAAATCCCGGGCCAGGATGGGGCAACAGAATTTATGTACACAACCGTGCCAAAGTTGAGTACACATAAAACTAAATTAATAAAATTAAAGAGACACAAGGTCAAGAACACTTTTAAACCTATCAACCAGATTCACAGCGTTCTCCGACCCATCAAGGACACACGAGATCCTCTTGTCAGTGATGGAATATACCGGATCCCTTGTTGATGTGGTGCAGTATATATAGGCACTACAGAGCGCAGTGTTAACACTCGTGTTGCGGAACATTCTAGATGCTGCAGATTCAAATAAGACAAGTCATCTGTCGCTGAACACGCATGGAAAAAGGGTCACGGCATACCGTCGAAGTGAGTCGGTCCACGTCCTGACAGTGGGATACGGAGAAGGCTCTCAAGTATTTCTTTTCTTTTACTTTCCTTTATCCTATATTTCTAGTTTTTCACTTTCATTGCTTTTATCTTCTGTTCTGACCTCTGTGTGCTGAACGCTCACCCATATGTTCGCCGTGCATGGCGACCCGTGTCGGAGGGAATGGGAATCCTTGCCAGTTGCATTCCTAGATGCGCCCCAATACGCTCGCTTGCGCCTCGACCTCTTCTAGACGGGCGATCGGGGATTACCCACCCCCGACCAATCGGCTCGGACGAGGTCTTCGACTGAACTCGATGGTGAAAAGGGGGGCACAGGGGGTCCTTCTCGCTGGTCGGCGGCGTTGGAGCAATCCTGCTTAAAGAACTCTGCGTGTCACCGCTATATCCCCATGTCAACCCTGGCACCAAAGTAGGGTGTCCTTGTTGGACACCGGGGAACACGGGGATGAAATTTAAAATCCATACACGTAGAAACTACTGCCCCCCCCCCAAAAAAAACCGATTTTTCTCTCTTGCTCTAGGAAAAGGCGACTTGTTGATGAAACTGTTGATCTCAACAGTTTTTTTTCTGTAAGGATAGCGACAGGTCCACAAAGCCTCGCTTCCTTGTAATGAACTGTTTACAAGAAGGCAAGACTTTTAAGTCTGTAAGTACCTGTCGCCTTCCTAAGGCGATTGATGAAGTAATTGGCAAGTTACAGTGTGTCGTGCGCCAACGGAATGGATATTCTGTTGGAAACCCGTACAGACAAACAGATGGAGACCATTTTGGCTTTAAATGAAATTTTAGGCCTTAAAATAAGGTCTACCCACCCCAGCTTGAGCATATGCAAAGGAGTCATCAACCACGACGACTTTGCACATGCGTCTGATGAAGATGTCAAGTCCTTTGAGCACGAAAACGCCGTAAATATTCATAGGATCAAGAGGAAGGTTCAGGGAAAGTTAGTCCCCACTTCCACACTAATCCTCGCCTTCGATCGTCCCTCTCTTCCAGAGATTATTTGTTCTAGTTTCATCACCTTGCGTGTTCGTCAGTATGTGCCGAACTCTCTGCGGTGCTTTAAGTGCCACAAGTTCGGTCATTCTTTCGATCGATGCAAGACTTCTTGCGATGCTTGCGTGACATACGGCCAGCCTGCACACGAGTCGTCACGTTGCTCGTTGCCCTCGTGCTGTGTGAATTGTAAGGACAGTCACCCCTCCAATTCAAACGCATGCGCAAAGTATCTAATGGAGAAAGATATCCAAAGGATCCGAGTTACGGATCGGGTCTTTCCCTGAGGCTAGGCGTCGCTACTTGATAAAACGTCCTGTCAGTATCTTAAAACGTTTGCGTCAGCGACGAACTCTTCAAACCTACAGCCTACAGCCTCCTTTGGGTGTCAGGTTGATTTCGAAGAACTGCACAAACCAGCGAAGTGCAACTCAGGAAACCAGGCATGTTTGGACGATGCTTGCTGCTTCAAAGAAGGACTTCTGGGGTGTAAAATTATTATACCATCCAAATACAAAATTATTAAGCCAAAATTAACATCTGTCTACCTCTACATCAGTTTCAATATCTACAGCCACTACCACCAATCAACCGAAGTCTGCCGATCCACGATCTCCCGGACGTCCATCTCAGGGTCGTTCGCCACAGAGAACTTCAAACACTAAATAGTCCGTAAACCTGACACTTGAAAGTCAGATTCCAATGTTGTTGGTTCACCTTCCTGTAGTCGCCGACGCTCAAGGAGCAAATATAGTGGACTTATGTCCGCAGTGATCACGGTGACTCCCGGGGAGGGGACAACAGCTAGATCTGACTTTATAGACGTCTTCAAAAAGAAATATAAACGTTTCAGAAAGAGCGGATAAACCCCAGGCCACGTTTCTTCCCTGGAATCAGAATGGCATTCATGTCCGTTCAGATGACCTAAAACTCTTACTGCCTCGTCGTTCCTCTCTAATCGTATGCCTTCAGGAAACACACCTCTTACCAAAACACTCTTTTCTCTCTCGTGGTTATACCTGTTATAGGGCTGACTTAGAAGACGGCCTATGGGCACACGGTGCAGTTGCTGTTCTCGTAGACGCTTCAGTCTGTGGCAAAGAAGTCTGTATATCAAGCGTCCTTCAGACCGTATGCATAAGGGTGAGTATAACATCCCTTACATTTACAGTTTGTAATATTTTTATCCCCACTGGCAAGTCATTCACGAAGAAAGATCTTGCCGGTCTGATCGACCAGTTGCCGTCCCCATTTCTTATCGTCGGGGAATTCAATGTCCATAATTCGATTGGTTCTTCACACAACTGCCCAAAGGGTGATATCATGGAAAAAACTGTTAGATAACCGAGATATAGCGCTCCTTAACACGAGCCACTCCACCCACTTCTGTACAGCTTCCCAATCTTTCTTGGTGCTGGAATTAGCCAATTGCAGTTTTCCTCTCAGTGGATATTGAAAAAAGCAGACTGGGATGTGTTGAAACGCAACATCAATCTTTGCGATAAGCCTTTCGCCGATGTGGATGCTATGACATCCCATTCCACCAAAGCGGTTCTAAAACCCGCCGTTGTTGCTATCCCTAAATCATCATGTAATCCAAGGCATTGCCCTGTTCCATGGTGGAATTCGGATTGTGCAAAGGCGGTCAGCGCTAGAAAGAAAAGCTTTAGCGCGACTTAACAAGTACCCCACTGTTGAAAATCTCATTGGGTTTAAAAGGTGCAGAGACAGAGCAAAATGAACTCTTTGAGAAAGTACGTCGTCCTCCTGGAAGGCTTAAATTTCATCTCTTACAAGCCGTACTCCATCAGTCGTATGACAGAAAGTTTGCAAGATTCAAGACATCTCATATTTGGCCTCAAATACGCGCGAGTGACGTCGCCAGCCAATGGAAATTTATTCCGCCCTGGTGGTCAGAGCGTATGGCTACGTAAAGTGAACCCTACCCCCCACTCTTTAAAAAGCTTACCTCACGAAAGAAACAAGTGGAAAAATTCTCACTCACTCACTTACTCTCACTCAGTCAGTCAAGTACGAGATAAGAGAGACTTTTCTAGAAGAACGCGGGTTGAGAAGTGGTTGTTCTCAGTCTGTTAGAAGAACGCGAGATATTAACTTCTCAATATGATAGTATGTGTTTCTATTAGGAAAATAGTTGCGAGAACATCTCGTTGTATATTTAACTTTCGTACGAGGAAAGACTATGTATTGTTAGAAAGTCATATGTTTTTGAGTAATATGATATAAAGAAAACTTTATTTCATCATTTATTTCATAATTACTGAGGGTCAGTTAAATCGAGGCATCACTGGTATGAAGGGTTTCCGAAGAAGCCCGAACATCCTGGTACGAAGTCAACGCTTCAACATCAAGACGTCAAGATTTTATGAAGGATTATAGTACAAGAAGATGCTGTAACTAGAGTGGAGGATGTTTGTAATGAATAAGTTATCAAATTTGCAAAGTGGTAATTATTGGTCGATGTAAGGGTTGTGTTGCCAATATGGTATTTGTCTTTTTGTAATAAATTGTTGTTTGTTGTTCCAAAAAACTGTTGATCCCTTTTATTATTTTATTTTAAGTCTTTAAATGTAAAAATAATCATTCAGGTTTATGGCGCTCAACTTTTTATTTATCTGACGAATATAAGGATAATAGTAGATAGTTCGCATCACAGCATTTATAACAATGAAATACTCGTAGAAATGTTGGTAGGAGGAAGGAGTGTGAGCGATCAATTTGCTGATCGTAATTTGAGCTAGTACGGAGGAGCTCACGAGTAGGCAGGTTAGTCCACGGCACAGTACATGGTCTTCTTTTTCCATCCCTGGTCTCAATGTAAATGGACAGCTTGATACTTCATCCGAAGTCATCGCTGAGGAACTTGCATCGCACTACGAAAGAATCTGTTAACTCCTCCGGTTTTTCTCCATCGTTTCTTCAGCAAAGCTCACACGGAAAAGTGTTGCTTGGATTTCTCCAGTTGCTGAGACGAGGAATATAACATTCATTTCTCTATGACGGAGCTGACCTCTGCCCTTGTGTCTTCTAATGATACAGCCCCTTGCCCTGATCAAATACATAACGCGATGCTAAAACATCTTCCAGAGATAGGCATAAAATTCTTTTTAAAGTTATTTAACTGCATCACCCCACTCGGCAACACCTACATTCCCCAAAACGTATTTTTTCTTACGCTGCACGACCTTCATTACCCCGCCCAGCGGGTGCTCGTTTTAAACAACTGATAGAGGAAAACGTCATCACACTACCTCCAATGAAATACCCACTCTCTCACACCACCTTGGATCTTCATGCAACCAACAATCGACTTCCGGCTGTNATCGACATTCGGCTGTCTAAACTTCCAAACCAAGACACTCCTGCTGTTGTGTACCAACAGCACTTTGGAGAACTAAAAAACATCTATTTGGATCATATGTTCATATACACTGATGGTTCAGCAATGAACAATTCCTTTGGTGCAGTTTTCCACTGCCATAGTGCCACCCGTTCTTTTCGCCTCAATTCCTTTTGCAGCGTGCATACTGATGAAAAATTTGCAATCCTTGAGGCGCTGAAGTTCATTCAGCTATCTTCAATACGGCGTATGGTTCTCTGCAGTAACTCTATTAGTGCTCTGTGGTCAGTGTCTTCACTCTACACTTCTGACATCCTTACACTGAGTATTCAGAATCTAATAATCCATCTAGTAGTTCAAAATTTGAAATAGTCCTTAGGTTCCTGGGCACGTGGGTATTATGAGTAATGAAGCTAATAAGGCAGCAAAGCGAAGAACACAGAGGGCAGGCCTTGATCATTCATCTGTTCCTATGTCAGATTCAAAGGTTGCCATAAGATCGTCTCTTCTTGGGACATGGCAAGCCGAATGGCAAATTTGCTCTTTCATTCTGAGGAAAGTAAAAGACTCCGTTAAGACCTGGGTGTCATCATCCCATGCGAACAGACGTGAAGAAGTAATCCTTACACGCCTTCGTATTGCCCACTGCTATCTTACCCATGGTCATCTCTTGCGCGGTGAACCTCCCATCTGTGAAACTTGCAACACAACACTTACCGTGGTACACTTTCTTCTGGAGTGTCTCAAATATTGTACCAGCCGACAGCGACACAATCTACCGAACAGTTTGAACGTTATGCTGGGACAAAATGATCCGATTTTTCTACGTCTTTTTAGATTCCTCCAGGAATGTGCTTCTTGAACAGTATCTGATCTTTCTTGGTATGTCAATTCATAGACGAAACGGGGCTCCTCCTACAAGTTCTCGAGAGGGTTTTGATTTAAATCTTTTTTGCCTTTGCTTTGATTTAATATATTTTTACTTTCTTTCTTTTTCTCAATTTACTTTTTTATTCTTTTTGGTTTTATAAAGTCTTCGGAGTCTTTTTACTCTGTCTTATTTTTTCCTTTTCTCTTTTTGTCTTGTTTTGGTTTGATATTTTGTAATTCAGGAGTGTATTTGGTGGTTATGGTCGAGTCATTCGGCGAGTCTCACACACGGGCAGAGACATACTTGCTCTCTGTAGTGCGTAACAGCCATTTCCCTCCCTGTACAAAAATTATCTCCCTAAATTTACTTTTGTCTTTGTGTTCGGTTTATTTAGGAATCTTCTGTCTCTATTTCTTTGTTTTTTAATGTTTTGATATATTGTAATTCAGGAGGGTTTTTGGTGGTTATGGTCGAGTCATTCGGCGAGTCCCACACACGGGCAGAGACATACTTGCTCTCCGTAGTGCGTAACAGCCTTTGCCCTACCTGTACAAAAATTATCTCCCTAAATTTACTTTTTTCTTTGTGTTCGGTTTATTTAGGAATCTTCTGTCTCTCTTTGTTTTTTAATGTTTTGATATATTGTCATTCAAGAGGGTTTTGTTGGGTATGGTTGAGTCATTCGGCGAGACCCACACGCGGAGAGAGTCATGTTGGCTCTCTTTAGTGCGTAACTGCATTTTCCCTACCTGTACAAAATTTTAGGGCTCTCATGATCTCGATGTCGGCGAGCCGTGAAACTCCACAAAAAAATTGAATTCATGAAACAGTGAAAATTGCTTCTACGTTGCATTATCATACTAGATTACTCCAGGAAGCAATTGAAATATATAAGCATCGGAATAATTTCAGTAGAGACGAGGAAAATCCTAAGTGCTTCGTAACTTATATTCAAAAGCAATTAATAAAAAATCTTGGAATCGATCATCTTTCAACCAATCAGAGAGAAGCACGCTCCCTCTTCCTGATCTTTCCTACTGTACAAATAGCACTGAGTCTCCACTCGCCATATCAATAGCGGTTGCGTTGCCGTTGAGGAAAGGCCTGCGCTCACGTAAACATAGACACTGAAGATGACTGCCGCAGTAGCGACCGAAACGTCTGTGAAGTACTTCTCATCTGGACCACGGCTCATTGAACCGTAACCCAGAAGTTTTTACATATATTTTCGACTATTAGTTCAAAATACGTCCTCGAAGGATCCCACCTCCGGCAGTTGTTTATAGAAATTGTACCTAGGACCGGTTACGTTAATGACATTGTATTATTACTCTGTTTATTTGTTATATATAAGTTTTGAGAGAAAATAAGTTACAAAGAGTAAATATCCTCAGCAAATTTGTAATGAAATGCAAAATTTTATGAAATGTATACGTACATACCAGTTTTTGTGTATTTTAGTAACAAACTAGAAGATTTCGCACACAATATTCAACTTTTATTCATATCAGATCATACTCATATTCATTTACATTATACTTATGTGATGATCTTCCTATGAATTTATTTTTGGAATCTAAAAATATCCTAATATTGCTTCGAAAGATAATAATCTCCTGGTAATAATTATGCGACGAACTCAAATTGAGATATATTTATGAAATATAAGATATTTATGTAGATACCATTCGAGACACGAGTCCTGACCAGATCTACCAGGAAGACAACCTGTGTTGCATTTTAGACTTTTCACTATAATATATTATAACACAAGAACAGTCAGAAACAGGTGGAAGGGTTAATGTAATCAAACCATAAACACGAGGAATAGAAATGTTTCATTCCAAGAAAACTAATCCGAAACTGACGATTTAACATTTCAATGTTTGTTATTGTGAATCAATTGAACACTATTTTTTACAGAAATATTACTGTAGATACAGATACACATATATCAAAATCGTACGATACCAAGGTGAATCCGGCGTTGTTAATTTTTTAGTAAATTGACATTTTTAGTTAATTGACAAAAAGCAGTTTAAATCGCGTTTGAGCTCGTGGTGACATTGTATGGAGGAAAATGAACATTCATTTTTTTACTTTGCATAATTTTATAATTGGTTTTCGATACACATGATGCCGTTGAAGTCAGTCGGTCCTCGTCTTGACGGTGGGATACAGAGAAAGCTCTCAAGTATTTCTTTTCTTTTACTTTTCATTTCTCCTATATTCCTAGTTTTTCATCTACTTTACTGGCCTTCTCTGTGTGCTGAACGCTCACCCATTTGTTTGCTGTGCATAGCGACCCGTGTCGGAGGGAATGGGTGTCCTGGCGATTTGAGGGGTTCGTGCAACCCTAGAAGGGTTTACATCATCCAATACGCTTGCTTTGGCCTCGGCCCCTTCTAGACGGGCGATCGGGGGCTAACCCACCCCAGACCAATCGGCTCGGACTAGGTCTTCGACTGAACTCCAGAGTGAGGGGAGCGCAGGGGATCCTTCCCGTTCGTCCGCGGCGTTTGAGCTTTCCTGCTTAAAGAACCCTGCGTGTCCCCGCTATATCCCCATGTCAACCCTGGCACAAAAGTGGGATATCCCCTTGTTGGACTCCGTGGTGAGTGGGGAACACAAGGATGAAATATATCCATACACATGTAAAATAACGCATCACTTTGGGAACGCGTGGATCGCAAGGGGAGTCACACGCAAACGTCTTCGAAGCGACCGAGGGTTCACAGTCCTCCCACTTCAAAAGACAAATATGAATAGAAACAACATTCCTCACGAGATTGTTTTCATTGTAATGTCACGTATAGATGAGACACTTGAAATAGTGTCTCCGTTCTATATTTATAAAGGGTTAGAAGGACTAGTAGAAAATCTTAATTCCATAAAGTGAATTGGGTCAATGCTGTTGGAAACTAAAACCAACAAGCAAGCATTTGCCTTTTTAAAGTGTACTCTGCTATGAAAATTCCCTGCCAAGAGTGAGCTCCACGGTGCGCTTAACCGTAGCAAAGAAGTGATCACTTGCGGGGATATTGTGGACATCCCTTGCGAAGATTTGGTTAAGGAATGGGAAGATGACGTGGTTGGTGGTGTTGCTCAGAAGAGCAGAGAGCGCCTCCTTTATCGTGATATTTCACTGTCCTAAACTGCCTTGTGATCTAAAAGCTTGTTTGCTAAACCTGCGAGTGCGACTCTTTATTCCGAATCCTCTACTCTGTTTTAAGTGCCGGTGGTTTGTACACACGATAACATCGTGTAAGGGCCGTGATACCTGCGGGAGGGAGACACACGAACCCGGCATTTCATTCTCGGGGTCTGCCAAATGCAGTAATTGCTCAGGCAACCACCTGGTATGGAGCAGGGAATGCGTCTCCCCTCTTGAAGAAAATAAAATATAGGAAATTAAGACAACCGAGAAGATCCAGTACGGTGAAGCACGGAAGAAATACAGAGCATTACACCCTGTATTTTCTACCAGTTACTCCACTGCAGCAAAAGACCCCTGTAGTAAAGAAGAACGTTTCCATCCAGGTAGGTTTCACTGACATGTCTACGATAACATCGTGCACAGTGCAATTATGGGAAGAAAGTTCAAATTCTTCCCACAAAGCAAAAAACTTCAGCGGAACCCAGTCCTACATCAACACAGAAAGAACAGCAGTGTTAAAATATCTACTGCATGTACCAAACAAGAGACAAAGAAAAAGCAGGGTTACGGGCCTAAACCCCTACACCTTGCTGATTTCTTAAAAAAAACGAAAACACCATCCTACAAGACGCGGAGATGAAAAAAAACATCTCTGCCCTTCTTCGGAGTCGAATAGTTCACTGTCCGACTGTGACGCGGAAATTCAGTCAGGAGCCCGACCCAGGAGGTTTCCATACTTCAGTGGAACCTTAATGGCTATAGAACTCAACGTGTAGAATTACAGCTCTTCACAATCCAATTTGTACTTACCTCCAAGAGACCTTCCTTTTACCAGAACACTCTCTGCGGATTCATCAGCTTCAGATATGACGACACCACGGGAGATCGGGGAAGAGGTGGAGTTACCGCGTGTCTTAGAAACACTATCCTCGTCTCACCCGTTCTCGTACAAACTCAAATCCTGGCTATAGCAGTCACAATTCACTGCATACCAGCTATGATCGCTAGATAATATCGGATTTATAGTGCCAAAGCGTGCAGAACCATCAAAGAATCCAGATCCACCTCCTGGATTGAGTTTTTAAATACCATTAGAGAACAACATCGTCCACTACGGGAGTCAATCCGAGAGATGGCTGGAAGGTATTCTCGAGTCCCAATATCTGGACTAAATCGTCAGGGTCAGGTTCTCACCGACAACAAAGAAATGGCATCAGTGATGGCTGAATACTTTTCTGACCTAACATTACAGCAAACTGCGATCCTGATTTCGCGAGGAAAAAGGAAATAGCAGAGAGCACCTCCTTTGGCATTTGTTCCTCAAAGTACAAACCATTTAACACTACCCTCTCAATGTGGGAACTTGAGTCAGGTCTAGCGACAGCCTACGACACTGCTCCTGGCCCTGATTCCATTCATTATGAAATGCTCAGACAACTCAGTCTAGAATCGAAAGAATATCTTCTGGATGTCTTTCATCTTTCATGGTCCGAGGGAGTATTCCCTAATTATGTTGCGACTGAGGCCTAGTACTTAGCGTCATGTCAGAAAGGATTTTTACTTTGCTTGAGTAAAGGTGTGAAGAGAAGAGTTTTTCGCTTTATTTGCTTTTTTACCCAGTAATTAAAAATTTTGAGTTTGGGGAGGGTATAATTAAATTTTTTTAAAGTACTTTTCTGATTTTACTCTGGTTAGACCACTAAATATGTCACTTATTTGACATATTTTGGACAAGTCAAGTTTGCTATTTAATACCATTCAAGTTCGTAACGATAACTCATTTTTTTAAACGCTATAGGCATATTCCCCACATGTTATATTAATTTCAGGTATCTTTAATGTAAATATATACTCGTTTAAAATATTTAAAATATATGGATTCTTCGTTCACTCCGGTTTCCATTATAAATTATAATTATTGAGAGAGGGCCATAATTTTATGAACCTCATCTCAATAATGATTATTTATGTTAAAAAAAACTTATACAATAATATTTCCCCTTAAAGAGTCCATACATTTCTAGTTGTGGTAACGTAGGCTGATTAGTCATAACTTAAATGGACAAGACGTACATTAAAGTGATTTCATGCCTTACTGAATTTATTGACTATTTAGTCCCACAAGATGTTATCGCCTTATTGAATATAAACATTAATTCCATAATCTTTCACTTAACAATTATGAGTTACTGACAGTCATCGAATTAATGAAGGCCACAATTCAATCTGTCTACTCCCGAATTCACATTTTTAATGTGGCTTTCTCGAAAAGAGTGGAAGTTCTCTAAAATCTCTGAAATTATTTGATTTTTCATTTCTGCGAGAAATATTCGAAAATGGAAGTATTATACCAACATTTTCTGCTACTGGCCCAGACTCATAACACAAGTTTCAAAAACAGCCCTCCTCTCCGCTTTCCCCCTTCGCGACAGTAGGGTTACGTTTTGCGCAGCGATAAGGAAAAGATTGGCAGGAAAAACCCCGGGTTGAAATCGACCCTATTCAATGCGATCTTCAGTACCGTAATCCCCTGACCGCAGGTTGAGGTAGGCACAAGCCTCAATTTCATTCACATTTCTTATTTACTAAACTACCGCTTGATGTTGATTTTGATTTTTTTAAAACAGTAAATTATCTTTTAAGAGTACTTAATATAAAGACCTAAGTATATTTTGAAAAATATTTATGCACATAACTCAATATGCACTTTTAGGTGCTTTGTTTGTGATTATTTCCGGTTGATTGTAACATACAGCCCTTTTATTATTTACTTACTGTAATAAATGTATTTTTGTGGTTGATCGAAGAGTAGACCCCATGGTCTGAGTCTGTCCACACAATAAAAGTGAATTACAATTACATTGTTATTCATTGTTGAATCATTACAACATCAACAAATTTCCCATTTTGGACTAGGCACACGTAACAGTCTTTGATGCGTCAATTGAATAAATAAGTTTGATGTGCATGTTATGTTTACATCTGTGTATTTTTTATTCGAGGAGCTTTAAATCAAATTTATAAAATACTAGAAAAACGTATGGTAAAGTAGATAGTTGCATTTTCAACGAAATTCACGGTATAAAATACTCATGACCTGGTTCCACCTCGATATACTCCACTGTGCGCCGATTATAAAAACACTATATCCTTTGGACTGTTTCGTGTTGATGAAATTGCAATACATCAAGCTAAAAATTCTACTCCTTTCTGAATAATATTGATAAAACATTTATGATACAACAAAATGGGAGATTGTTTCGTAACGAAAAGCTCTTACTGACCCAAAATCGCTAATAATGAAAAATTGACATGCAAAGAGCAGTTTCATAGTACGAAGAACTATATAGTTTCAATAAAGGATATCAATGAAAATATATAGCCAGTGACACAGTCGCCAAAATAGTTACCGGTTGATTCACACAGCACGCTGAACAAGTTGGAAAAGGGTGGTGTCCAAGCAGTAGAACTGTGGAGAGGGGAATGGGAAGAGGAACAATACCTAACATCTCGCACTTCTTGCTAAGATTACGACGACATTTATAAGACAAATTCAAATATGACTGCACGAGTCACTTTGAGATACATTGTTGTAGTAGTGTGTAAACGCAAATTAAAAAAAAATGTATTATTTATTTTTTGTACTATTACTCCGAAAATGATAAAACCTAATTATCTAGAATTCTAGTTTATTTAAACATTCTCATGAATTTTGAATGAATTCCCATTCACCGTTCTTGAAATATCCGTGAAGGAAACTTGGATTATTTCGAAGCGCAACGTGGTGTCACTATGAGGAACTAAAATGGGTACATTTAGCCTTAAAGGTGGACGAGAAAGTGTGGAGAATGTGTGTCACGATTGACGCTCGATGTCATGTCTCACAAATGACAAGATCCGTGAGCTTATCGGTGGTGACCGGCGTCACATTTAATGAAATCGCTATACAATTGCGAATCAACCTTGGGAGTGATAATGCCATCATCAGAGCATCGTTCGCTTCAGAAAATTCTATAAGAAGTTATTGGCCGATAAACATAAAGAGGTCAAATTGAATATATGTTAGACTTTTGAATTAAAATGGAGAGTATTTTAATTCAAAGTTAGTGATGAGATGTGGGTGCTGTTGGAGTCAGCAAAAGCCACCTACAAAAACAAGAGACACATTAACCCAACCACAGGTGCTATCCTTCTCTGTAACGTCAGGTCTCTCATAGCAGTTTCAACCAAGGAAATCATGGGAATTCATCCTCCAGTTATCATTTTTTCTTTTCTCCCTTGGAAGAAGCAGTGGGAGGGGAACGCTTTGAAACAATCAAGAAGTAGATATCACGTGCGCGAATAACGATCGATACAACTTTCAAGAAGGGATCTTCAAGTTTCCAAAACGGCAAGAAAAATGTGTAAAACGCGCAGGATGTACAATGAAAGATGATTTTGTTTGTATTTTATATGATCAATAATTGTACGTTTTTCAACCTGGTTTATATTCAAGTAAAGTGTGCACGGACTTGGCTCTATGACGACAGTTTTGATCTGTTTACTTTATAGTTTGTTCTATGTTCTATGAGTTGTTCTATGCTGATGCCTAATATCTAATCCTTTCATAAACCCTAGAGAATGTATATCTTCGATGGGAATGGACTGTTATTGATTGAATTTTGCCTTCTTTGTGGAATAATTTGTTGAATAATGCACTCAAGAAAAGAAATTGAATTGCTCTGAGAATAATGAAAAGGAGGTGAAAACGGCGAAAGAGAGAGGAGATACTACGTGATTCAGCAGAGGAGCCTCGCGCTCACTGCAAAAGAGGGAAATGCGTTCGAGGGATTAGGGGGGGGGTGAGACTCCAATAGCAAGAGGAGCCAATAAAGGTGCTCTGTCGACGGTGTTCACTTCGTGTGCCTACCTCTCTGGAATGAAAGTGAAACTGAGGATTCGAGCTGCTCTGTGGGTCGAAGGACGGTTCGGCTACACGAAAACAGATGCTGGGAGAGAACGAGTGACTGATGCAAAAACTTTGAGACTTATCGAAATAAGAACTGAACAGAGTGTTCAGTAAAAGTTAATTAAGTGAATGTATAATAAGAAGGGAACGATGGACAGATCAAAAAGCATATCGAGCTCCTTGTAGCTGGAGCAATTAAGATGCCAGGAGTTTTATTTGTTAAAGTAGAGGAATTTAAATTTGTTGTGTGTGGCTATTGTGATTTTTGGGGGAAATGTACATATCCTGTTAGATTATAAGGATATGTATTTGTTCAATAAATGTAATTAAACCAATTATGCTTAACGGCGTTTTCTTTTCATAAAGAACGTAGGTGTGTGTTCTCACGAGTATNCCGAACCCCGACCTTTTAGTTTCTAACTCTTTGGTGAAAGGGATATCCAATTTTCCCGTGGAAGCGGCTGAGTAGGATAGGTAAGATACTTGTTATTAGCCCTTACTTCATTAGTTTTGTTACTATATATATATATATATATATATATATATATATATATATATATATATATATAGATATATATATATATATATATATAGAGAGAGAGAGAGATAGATAGATAGATAGAACAATAGATAGATAGATAGATAGTGGCAGAATGAAACTTTAGTGGTTAAAATACACTGGAATTTAAAATTTTGAGCGCCTCGACTAATTGATCTCAGGGTTCCACAATAATTTCTAGGGTTCGCATTTTTTTAGTGGAGGAAAGGGCCATACAATAGTTCCACTCAAGGAAAACGCTATTGACAAATAAATCCATTTAATTTAATCATTGTTTCAATTACAATAAAACCCCTCATGCTGTTTCCCCCAAAAGGAACAAACACAAATGGTAGTAAAATGATAACATAAACACTAACACCTAAATAAAATCATTCCCTCAAAAAAAACTAAAATACACTGAATTTAACAATGATATCATTCTATCACCGTTTAAAATCTCTCTCTTAAACAAATAGAAATACACTGAATTTTAACACTAGCGTAATTTTATCATCCTTTAAAATCTCCCTCTCTCAAAAAAAACAAATACACTGAATTTAACAATAACATTATCTTATCAACATTTAAATCTCCCTCTCAAACAATAGAAATACACTGAATTTAACAATAGCATTATCTTATCAACAATTAAATCTCCCTCTCTCTCAAACAATAGAAATACACTGAATTTAACCATGGCATAATTTTATCTACAATTAAATCTGTCTTGGCACTGATTAAGTCCACAGTTCGTGTCCCTTTTTATAATTTATGTTACTTTATTCATTACGCGCAAGCGCAATACGACGTCGGTTTAAACATCAACCGTCGTAAAATACCTCTTAAGATGACCAACCAGGGCAGGGCGTACAGAGTAGTGTCCTCGCAAGGTCGGTCAGGCTCCGATCTCGGGCTATCGCTGACGGTGTCATTAACGACGACTACCGGAAGTTGCTCCAATCATTCTCTGCGAGCTCGGCCCCTCCAAGCGCAGCGTAAGCCTAACCTCGTTCATCCGAATGACCACCCGGAAATTGCTCGTCCGTGGCTCGGATCGAGATCAATTTATCAAATTTGCCCGATGTTAAAAAAAATCAACACTCGACTCGAGCGCAGCATCTTCAAAAATGAAGTGCTAGTATTAAATGTGAACTCGAAATACTTGTTTCAGAGTATTAACGCAAACATAGTTGACACCGAAAACTCAAAAAACAAGATAGTTAAGTGTCGAAGCTACGAGCTGAGCTGAAATGAGCTAGTTACGAGCTACGAGACAAGACGACTGTTCAAAAGCTACGAGCTGAGATCAAGAAGAATCTGAGCGATGTGAGCTGCAATGAACTGACGAAAAACTGATATGATTGTGAGCTTCTGCAGCTACGAGCTGGTTAAGAAACTATGAGATACGAGAGTGATAATCTTATTTTCTATTCCTTAAATGGTCTTCCTCCTTTCCTCTACATATCTTTCCACTTCCAGGTCTTCCAAATTTTGAACTTCACGTGACCGAAAACTTCCAATGCCAAAACGATTCCCCCTTCTTACGCCTAGATTGTGATTGGGAAAATTTAAAGGATTTCGAATAATTTCCAACGTTTTCTTCCAACGATTTTTACTGACAAGTTGGTTCTTGTATCCACCCTCGCACATCCTGGGTTATTGCGGTCGGGTTGGGTCGCTTTCCCCACCCCCTCGCTAACTTGCTATTTCTAAAAAGCTATAAATTTCTTTCGACAACAAAGCCGACAGTGGGTCG
>NNCF01126349.1:397679-434051 GCA_002313205.1 Laupala kohalensis | reverse complement strand
TATATATATATATATATATATATATATATATATATATATATATATATAAGTTTACGCAGAAAAGTTATGAGACTGGCTACACTACAAGCGATCTGGCAACGCTGCGCTGTTGTCCTTGATAGAGCACGTGTATCAGTACCCTCCCATAGCTCAGTGCGAGTTTCAACTCCTTCCGTTGACTACGTGATTTTTGTGACTGCTAATAGTGAAGTTGTATTTTGGTTGTGCGTCGAGCAAGCAAAATGGAACAGCGGAATTTGGAGCAACGTTGTGCCATTAAATTTTTGTTTTAAGCTTGGATTTTTGAATACGATCCTGAGTCCAAGAGGCAAAGTGAGGAGTGGCACACTGCAAACTCTCCTCGACCAAAGAAAGCTCGAATGAGCAAATCGAAGATAAAATCAATGCTGATTTGTTTTTTGGACAGAAGGGGAGTCGTCTACAAAGAATTTGTTCCTTCAGGACAAACTGTGAACCAAGTTTTTTTATAAAGACGTCCTTGAAAGGCTTAGAAAACGGGTCATTCGCGTGAGACCAGACATTGCAGACAAATGGATGACATGATCATGACAGCGCCCCATGTCACACTGCCCTCTCCATAACATAATTTTTGACCTCAAAAGAGTGTAACGGACATACTGAAGACCATACCGGTTGAAGACTTCCAGCGTTGCTACCAACAATGGGAACAACATCTCCATCGGTGTGTTGCTACCCAAGGGAACTACTTTGAAGGGGATAACATTGATGTTTGAAAAAATTAAAAACTTTGGTAAATAAAATATCAGTCTCATTACTTTTCTGCCTAACCTCGTATATATATATATATATATATAGTAATTTCGTTACTTGGGTTTTAGTCGTATCTTCATTAGCAATCAAATTTGCTGTGTAATTTTGTATTGAAGCTCCTTTAGTTTTCTTTAGTAGTGGCTTCTAATTGTGAAGTATTAGTAACATTTTCGTTAATGCATTACAGAACCATCTTTCCTGGTTCAGGTGTAACTTATTCTGATTATATACTGTTTCCGTCTGTTATACGTTAAACATCAAAGAAATACTACCAAAGACCATTAACTGCAGTGCTGACGCGTTGTAGATTGTTGCCACAGATCTAACCACCTCTTGTGTGCACACTGAAAGGCAGCTCAACAACGGGGCGATCACAATAGCTCCATCTAGTGACGAAGGAGTATTGTCCAGAGTCCATGGCGGGTTTAATCTTGGATGAGTGGCCTCCCCATAATTCCTTCCTGTCCTTCGACAAGTCTCATCTGACCGGTCCAAGCTTCATCCACTCTGTGAACACTCTTCCGTATTATTGGGATTTTNATTTTTTTTTTTTTTTTTTTTTTTGCTTTTTTCAAGTCAGTGGTCTCTGGAAGTGTAATTAAGAAACCAAATGGATAATGACGAACTTGACTTTTCGTAACAAATTTTTTGAAAACATGAAGTACACATTTAGCTACGATACCGGGTTGTAATTTATCTTACGGATTTCATGTATTATACAGTTACCATTAATATTCATAAATCGGTTTAATTATGGATTTTTAAAATTCACCTTTTCCAAAATATAATAGTCCGTACCGTACATACAATGACGAAACATCCAACACAACTCTCTTAATAAGTAATTTTGGTGCATCCTTATTCTAAAATTAGGGATTTTTTAATTTTTCTTTTAGAATATGCACGAGTAAGTGGGGAAGGAATAAAATACTTTGTTCAGAGCTAAGAGCAATGGTCTTAATTGCTGGAAGAAGTAACGAACATTTGCCTATTTGCCACATTAAGTAATTTGCCTTTTGGTCTTAATAAAAAATTAATAGAATTATTTCCATCGTAAGACACTTAAAATCGTTTGATGATGTAAGCATCTTTTATTTTCTAATGTTACAAGGTGAGTACTGTAACTATTCATGAATCATATGCTACGTTCACTCTTTAAATCCACTCACGTTCAGTTGCAGACTTATGAAAACGACAAAAAGGAAGTTTCTGAGAGTAAAAGAAATGTGCAGGTGGTCGCAACCACGAGCATATGCCGGGCCGTAGAGGGTTGCGAGGGTGTCGGATGCACTGGGTGGAGAACAGCCGTCGCCTTCGTTGATGGTTATCGATCCGGGAGGTGCGGTGGCGGGGGAGAGCGTGGCGCGCTCATTGAGCGGCTGTGTTGCTGGCGCTGTTGCAGCGGGGGAGTTGGCAACAGTCCGCCCCCGCGCTGCCCGGAATGTTCGCGGGTGCGCCACTCGGTGCGCCCGCAGCGGAGTGCCCGCCGCTGCATACCTACCTCTCCATTCGCCAGCACTATTCTGTGATGCAACACGCTTCACAGGAATTTTCTTTGTAACTCTTCCGATGAACGTTGTGTGTAAAAGGTTTCTAATCTGAATAGAAGAGAGAAGCAATGAATTTTCTATCTCTTCACTTCATAAGGCTTAGGTTAATGATATACCAAATATTTTTTAAAAAATTTGAATCATCATGAGAGGACATAAATAATTTGAAGGTTTTTAAAGTTCCTCGATGAACTTGTTACCCAGTTTCACCTTGATCAATATTTAAGAATTCTTTCGGGGTCATTTTGTTAAATACTAAGTAACTCTTAAAGATATTGGCTGCAAATGCCAACGAAACGTTGAGTTTTAACAAAATGACTACGCGGCGTAATACCCCGATAGTATTGGTACACATCTTAAGTCTGTTTCAAATTTGTTATGTAGTATTGAGAATAATTTAATTTCGATTTACACTTATCAACATGACTTTCTAAGGAGAAGGGGGAGCTTTCATCTTAGTTTCCCAAAAACATATCTATTTGGCAAGTAGAAGTTGGAACGTATGTTGTATTTCTATAGTATTATGTTTCACGTTACCACATCGTGTAGTTTATTTAGTATCGATACTTTTTGTGAGTTTTAGATGTCTATACACATACACATTTTATGTAATGTTAGCATTGCTCATATTCTAAGTTTGATATATCTCACGTGTTTAAAATATCCTGTTTATAGTACTCTGTGAAACACCGATAAATCTTTAGGGTGAAATTTTTTTCTGTGTCTCAAGTTTTTTTCTTTTTCAGCCCCATTGAAGCCTTCTCTTTCATTCCATACTTTATTTCGCGCATTCGTTTTTTTTCTTCTTAGGATCTTCATTCTTCAACCTCTTCAGTGTCTCCCACTGCTATTAAATGATAGCTGCCGTTATCTTTCCCTCGTATCCCGGTGAATGCTAAGCAGTGCAGCGATACCCGCATCGAGTTCTCTGCCTTGAGCTTTGTTCCGTTCTTATACTCTCACGTTCGTTCTCCCTGTTTTGTGTTACTCCTTGCCTCTGTGTCCCGAGTAATTTGTCTCCGTGAGCACGATTGATCCTTTGATCTTACGTTTCGCTGGGTGCCTTCTGGCCCGGCAAAAGGAAAGTGTTCAGGGAATTGTGTAATAAATCAATCGTTGAGAGCATATTTTCTACTCGGGATGTTGAACGTTCATTTATTTAGTTTAGAAAATAATTATTCGTGTTAGGAAAGACTGCAGCACTGAGTTGATGTTGGGAAAAAAGCACTTTACAAATCACTACTATAACACCGTTGAATATGAATTAAATCGATTGTGGTTCTTTTTTTCGTGTAAACATGTGTTTATTAATTATAAAAATTCCGTTTCCACTAACATACAAATAATCACGTGTTATTAATGCGAAACGGCATACACTTCGCTACAATTTATATGAATTAATAGCAAAAATTGACAGTTTTAGTACTGTATACCTCCAATAATTAAACTTTCATTACTTTGACTTTCTCGACATTTTTCATCGTTTTGAGAAAAACTATTTTGAAAAATTCCAATGTGTTTATTTATTTATTATGAAGTGATATAATTACTCTGCCCTTCATTTATTTACTAAAACCAAAAACAAATTCTAAATTTCAAGCAGGATTATCTGTGGAAATAGAATTTATACAGTCTAAAATTCATTAGATAGGAAAAAATCGCGCAAAAACAAGTTACTAACATTTATAAAACTTGCTTGGTGTAAACTTACCCCAGATTCAAATGCCAAGATTATCTTGACACGTGGAGAATTGATGTGGAGGCAGAGTAATTCTAGTTGATTTGGGCAAAAAAAACGATGACTATCAAATTCTACAGTTCACATCTTTCGGTGAATCAATATTATTTCTAAACATTAGCTACTGGGGAACATTGAAACAATTTTTCTTTGATTAGTCGAAAAAAAAAATCTAGGAAATGTCCGAAACTTTTTTTAACCAGTTCACATCGATACAAAACTAACGTAAAGCTCATTAAATCCATGTATTTTTCACTATTTAACATTAAGTTACTTCTAGAGATGTCTGTTTCATTCTAAAATGAAGCTTAGGCATGCAGTTGACGTGAAATAATTGAAAAATTATACTACATGGTTCGTATATGTTCATAAAGTTTAAAATTTTAGTAGCCAACCCTGCATCTTATTACTTTTGTTCAACCAAGGATATTTTATCCTAATAAACTTTATACTCCTTTTGTTTTGCTTTTTTTATTCAATCCCCCTATTCTCCCCCCCCCCTAGGCTCCAGAAACCCCCAGTCTCCAAAATATTTTTAAAATTCGAAGAGGAATACATGCCTGAAATGAATGACAGCCTATTACTAGGTTTCCGTAACTAACAAAGGTACAGTTAACCAAGATTTTTAGTTTTGGGTTTTACGAAATTTACTCAATGTCGTAATTTATCCTTTTGGTACCAAATTACAAGTAAAATTTAATTAAATTTGGTCATTCATATTCAGATTTGCTATAGTAGTATAATTTAAAAGAAATGTTTAATTAGTGCTAATTGTTGGTAACGAAATAGGGATTCTGCCAATGTTCCAACTGATGGCAACAGGACTGGACTTAAAGAAAGACTAATTTTGTTTGCCCTCTATTTAATCAGCAAAAAAGCTGGGACATATATTTTGAAATGATTTCAGGACATGGTAATTTTAAGGATTATCTTATACGAATAAAGAAATAAGATGCGCGGTGGATGAGGGGAAGAGATTATGAAAATGCAGAGCAATTGATATGGAACTGTCCCGTGTGTAATGAAGGAACGCATACGTATTTCAGAGTTCATACGTGTGAACTACAACTTCCGAAGATGCCCACTGACTATCAAGAAGGAATTATTCGAGGCTTTAGAATATGTTGATAAAATGTGTGAGATAAGAGACCTGCTGAAAGAAGACTAAAAAAGTAAATAAAAATGTAATGCCTGCAGAGACATTATGACAAAACATATATGACTAGCTTCCGGTGGTATCTTTCATTTTCCCCTTCTCTTTCTTCTTCTTTCCCCCGCAGGGAGCTCAGTTTCGAGTGAGTATGCGCTTGGCAAACCCACGGTTCCGAGCTGGGGACTGGTATTGCGCCACCAGTCTTCGGACACTGGAAGCTTTGGACATGCTTCAGCGACCACCATTGGCGTAACGGTGGAAAGTTGCATGTTTCGAAGGGCAGAGATCTTGCCTTCATTGGCCGGGTCGCGAGGAAGGATTAAACCTCTTTTAAAAAAACCCTCAACCTCATGGTGTGTTACGCGCCGATGAGGTGAATGGGTGTTGAGGACAAACACTCACTAGCGGACAACCTCTGGGGCAACTGCCGCACCTCATTTGAGTAAGGCTTAATGGCGTGATACGGAGGCTCCACGTCACCGGACATTTACTTCCTTCGAACTCGTAAGATACAATGAAAGATTCCTGTTTTCCCCTGCCTTGCGGAGTGGGCGAGCCGCAAGGTAAGAATTACGCCTCAAGGTCTTCGAAGCGGCCGAGGGTAAACATCCCTCCTGCTTCAGAAACAAAAGATAAAAAACAGAACATTTCTCATGAAAATGTTTATATTGTTATGTCACGTATAGACGGGACACTTGAAAAAGTATCCCCGTTCTATCTTTACAAAGGATTGCAGGGTTTATTTGGAACGCTGAAATCAATCAAAAGGTTGCTTAATGGGTCAATGCTGTTGGATAACAAAACCAACAAGCAAGCGTTGGCACTTCTAAAATGTAACTTCTTGGGAGAGTTCCCTTTGAAGTGCGAGCTCCATGCTGCGCTTAATCTCAGCAAGGGGGTCATAGGGTGCAGGGACATTATTGATATGGCAACAGAAGAACTTGTTGCAGAATGGGAGGCTGACCAAGTAGTTGAGGTCAGTCAGATCATGAGGAAGGTAAATGGTGTTCTGGAGAAGACCAGTTCCTTCATCGTGACATTTGACTGTCCTAAATTACCAAAGGAACTGAAGCTGGATGGCTGAACCTGCCGGTCCGCCCCTTTATACCAAATCCTCTGCGCTGTTATAAGTGTCTCAGGTTTGGACACACGACAACATCGTGTAAGGGATGTGATACCTGTGTAAAGTGCGGAAAGGAGGCACACGAACCCGGCGTCTCATGCCCAGGGCATGCAAAGTGCATTAATTGCACAGGCAGTCACCCGGTATGGAGCAGGGAGTGTGTCGCCTTTCTTGAAGAAAAGAAAGTGCAGGAAATATAAACAACGGAGAGGATCCCGTACGGTGAAGCGCGGAAGAAATACAGGGCTTTATAACCTGTATTTTCTACCAGTTACTCCACCGCAGCCAAGACTCTAAAGCAGATGAAGACCGTATCAGTTCAAGCCGATTTCACCGACGTGTCTACGACAACGTCGTGCACATGTCACTGCAAATGCGGAAAGAAAAATGACTCAGCCCTTCCCGAGAAAACTAAAACAAAACCAACGGCGCGTCCATCTACTACAAAAATAACAAGTATTACTAAACCTGCAACAAAGACAAAGCCTGGTTCTAGGACTAAACCCCTGAACCCTGTACACATTTTGAAATCAAGTACAACACCAAGCAAAAAATCGCACATACGTAAAAAGAACGTCTCTGTACTTTCTTCCTCGGAGTCAGAACGTGTATTGTCCGACGGTGACGCGAATTACACATTTACGAACATGACCCCGGAGGCTCCAAACAGTAATGGCTTCCATACTTCAGTGGAACCTTAATGGCTATAGAACTCAACGTGAAGAGTTACAACTCTTACCGCGTCATAATCCGATATGTATCTGCCTTCAAGAGACACACCTTACACCAGAACACTCACCCTCTCTGCGAGATAACAGCAGCTTCAGATATGACGACACCACGGGAAATCGAGCAAGAGGTGGAGTTGCCGTGTATCTTAGAAACACTATCCCCTGCTCGCCTGTTCTTTCACAAACCCACATCCAGGCTATAGCAGTCAAAATTCACAGCGTACCATCTATGACCGTGTGTTCTATATATCTTCCTCCAACACGGGATTTTTCGGAGACCTCCCTCAGAGATTTAACTCATCAGCTCCCTCGACCATTCCTCCTTGGAGATTTCAACGCCCACAGTGTACTGTGGGGCTCGTCGAGCGATTGCCCCAGAAGCCGACTGCTGAATTGTCTCTTTGAGGGAGAAGATTTATGCTTAATGAACACCGGGGAGATGACCCACTTCGCATTTGGCACGGGGTCATGGACTGCTATAGACCTATCAGTTTGCTCTCCTGAAGTTGCTGATATCTTTCAATGGNTGAAGTTGCTGATATCTTTCAATAGAAGGTAGAAGATGATCTGCATGGTAGCGACCATCATCCTATCTGGTTGTCCTTGCAGGAACGTGCGACTATTCCCGAAATCAAGCCACAGAAATGGATTCTCAGTAAGGCTAATTGGACACAGTACCGTTCCTTGTCTGTCTTCAGAGAAACGGTTAGTGTCCAACAAAGGGTCGACCATCTGACCCAGGTGATTCATCACGCCGCTGAAGAATCCATTCCGAAAACATCCATTTTTCCGCGAAGACATCATGTCCCCTGGTGCAACGACGCATGTCGGTCCGCCATTCGGGCAAGGCGAAGAGCATTGCGGAGATTTAAGGCTAGTCCATCTCCGGAATACCTCGCCGCATATCGGATTGCTAGAGCAAAAGCGCGCAGAACTACCAAAGAATCCAGATCCACGTTCTGGAAAGCGTTTCTAAGCACCATTAAGAGAACAACATCGTCCACTAAAGTATGGTAGTCAATCCGAAAGATATCTGGAAGGTATTCTCGAGTCCCCAAATCTGCACTCAATTATCAGGGTCGGGTTCTCACCAACAACAGAAATGGCAACAGCAATGGCTGAATATTTTGCTGACCTAACATCTACAGCAAACTGCGATCCTGATTTCGCGAGAAAAAGGGAAACAGCAGAGAGCACTTCTTTTGACTTTCGTTCCACCAACTGGGAACCCTACAACTCTTCCTTCTCTTTTGGGAACTTGAGTCAGCTCTAGCGACAGCCCACAACACTGCTCCTGGCCCTGATTCCATTCATTATGAAATGCTGAGACAACTCACTCCCGAGTCGAAAGAATACTTTTTGGATATCTTTAATCTTTCTTGGTCCGAGGGAGTATTCCCTACTTCCTGGAAGGAAGCAACGCTTATCCCTTTACTAAAACCAGGTAAGGACAGAACTAAAATCAGTAGTTATCGAAGCATTGCCTTGACAAGTTGCGTTGGTAAAACTGGAGAGAATTATAAACCGACGTCTCGTCTGGTATCTTGAACGACATGACTTGCTGAGTCGATCTCAGTGTGGTTTCAGGAAGTTCCATTCCACCCTGGACAACTTACTTCTCCTGGAATCAGCAATTCAAGATGCTTTCGTCCGAAGACAACATCTCATCGGAATATTCTTTGACATCGAGAAGGCTTACGATACTACTTGGCGTCATGGCATTTTAAACTAACTGTATGCCTGGGGGTTTAGAGGACGTATTCCTCTGATGCTCATGTCATTTCTGTATCAACGTTCTTTCCGCTTTATAATTGGAAGGGACACCTCGGATCTCCTCCTTCAAGAGAACGGTGTTCCTCAGGGCTCAGTCTTGATTGTGACCTTATATGCAGTGGCCATAAACAGCATAACGTCTGCTGCAAAGATTCCTGTTTTACACTCTCTTTTTGTCGATGACTTTGCCATCATTTGTTCATCACAGAGTGTCACAGGTACGGATCGACAAATCCAATTCGTCCTCAATAGATTAGACCACTGGTCGAAAACGACAGGTTTTCGTTTCTCTGCTGAGGAAACAAAATGTATTCTTTTCAGTAGGAGAGCAAGCCTTCTGGCAGAATCTCACCTCGCCCTGGGGAACAACGTTTTCAAATTCTATCCATTTGTGAAATTCGTAGATCTAATCTTTGATCAGAGACTGAATTGGATTGAACTGACAGACCTAAGAGCAAGAACATTCTTAATTTATAGAAGTCTCTGAATTTATTGAAGTGCCTGAGTAGCAGGGAATGGGTCGCTGATCGCTACTCCCTGCACCAGTTTTATCGAGCATTCATAAGATCTCGGCTCGATTATGGCTGCGTTGTATATAGCTCTGCTCGTGCACGCTATTTAAAGAAGTTGTATAGTGTCCACCATGCAGGAATTCGACTAGTAACGGGAGCATACCGCACTAGTCCCATTCCGAGTTTGTATGCCGAGAGTGGCGAACCATCTCTTTCCCTCTGGCGGCAAATCCTCATGCTACGACACTTTTTCCACTTGCAAACTTTACCCGACAATCTGGTGCGCAACGCGGTTTTTCATCCATCCGTTTCTACAACAACAGACTGAGAGCACCCAAACCTTTTGGATATCGCTCCAAACAAATTTGCGAAACCTTAAGTATACGCACACCTAATGTCTTACATCAAGGTTTTAGTAAGTCTCCTCCTTGGGCTTTGCACAAGCCGAAAATTATTTTCGATCTTCTGCATCATGACAAGAAGAACACTCCAGCTCCGATGTTGAGGGTATACTTTCTCCTAATCCTCTACAAACACCAGTGCAATATCCCTGAGTTTACCGACGGGTCGAAGCTGGCTAATGGTGTCGGCTGCTCCGTGGTATTTCCCCGTAAGACTTGTGGCTACCGTCTAGGCGATGTGCAGTGTTTACACTGCTGTGCGCTACGCCATATTAAGAGCATTTCGAACCACAAAGTGCTCCCGCGGATCACATTTCCGGATTTGTTCTGATTCGCTGAGTGCCCTTCAAGCTATCCAGAACATGTATCCAGCTGATAAGTTGATCCAGAACATCCAGAATGTACTTTTCTCACTGCAAAGTGATGGAAAGAACATAGTGTTTTGCTGGGTTCCCGGACATGTGGGTATCAGAGGGAATGAGGAGGCAGACGATTCCGCAAAGACGGCATGCCTCAAGAATCGCGTGGATTTCTCCACGACTCCAAAACGAGATCTCCTAAATTCCGTCAAGATAAGGATTCTGAGTGAATGGAGCAATGAGTGGTTAGCTGTTGAAAGGAATAAGCTCCGACTTATCAAATCTTCTGTTAAGTCATGGAGCAGTTCCTGTAGGCCAGCCCGGCGCGACGAGGTCTTGCTGACCCGCCTGCGCATAGGACATTGTCCTCTCACTCATAGGTATCTCTTACTACTTGATGATGAACCCGTTTGTGAGGAGTGTAGCTGTTCTCTGACAGTGCGTCACCTACTAACTGATTGCAGAAGATACTCAAGTATACGGAGACGAATTGGTCTGGCTGCAGATTTACCAACAATTCTCGGAAATGAAAAGGTTAATGTTAATAAACTATTTAATTTTATGAGTAGGTCGGGGCTCCTCCCATAAATACTCGGGAGGGTTTAAAATTTGCATTCCCTTTTCATCTTTCCTGTCTTCTTTCCTTTCACCCTTTGTTTCTGTAATTAGAAAATTTAATATTTAGAAATTGTTTTCCTTTTTTTGTGATATAATGTATTTGGCTACTTTTTTCTTTTCTTTCATCTTTGTATTTTGATATTTGTTGATTTCAGGATGGTTTTTTTAGTGGGTATGGTCGAGGTATTCGGTGAGTCCCACACACGGGGAAGAGTCACTACGGCTCTTCTCAATGGTGCGAAACTGCATTTTTCCCTACTTGCATGGGCTCTAATGACCTCGATGTTGACAAGCCCTTAAGTCCCACCAAAAAAAAGCTCCCGGTGGTGGGGACAGGCTTGTTTTCGAAATAAACGTGGCGAAGTGGCGCTGTCTTTCTACGGACGTAGAAAAAAATAATAAGTAAATAAGGAAAGTGGGAGACAAGACCCAATGTGAGTTCGGTTGTTGGTTGTGTAAAATAATTGTAAGCTAATGATGTGTATTTCATCGAAAGCATTTTGTGTGGCAAAGACGATTTTGCAATGCAATATAGTGTCTCTATTCTGCTTTTTTTAAAATTTAAACTTGATTAGGTTGACTTAAAAATTCGAAGCATATCTGAAAAGTTTAAATAATATGGTTTTGCAAATTTCTTTAACTGCAAACACATACACAAAGTAATATTCAAAATATGATTGTAAATTGGCTTAAAATTATTTTGCATTTATGTTTTCATTATTATCCTATGTGAGTGCACTTAAAGCAATATTTATCCAAATGTATATAAATGATAATGCGATATACGGATTTCTGTTATTATGGTGCACTCCTTGTTAATCTTATCGGATGTTAGTGTGGGATGTGTGTGTTATCAGGATAAATTTTACAGAAATTTAGAATGACAACCACTAGTGTCGACTCCTGCGTTCTTCTGTGCTGCGTCGCCGAACGTCTCCCCGCTCCCCACTTGTGACGTAGCGTCCGCCGGATGCACCGCGGCGCATGTTACTGCTCGTCCGGGAAGACAGGCCTTCGTTTGCCTTGTTCTGAGTTGCGCGATCAACAGAACGCTGACACGCATTAGTACGGACATGCATACGCGTGAGCGCATTTAAACATTGAAGCCTCTCGACTTCTCGAGGGAGGAATGCCTCTTATGTTTTTTCTGGCAATGTTAAATCTTCAGAAATACTTATACTTTTAGTTCATAGTTTTTTATTAATATGTCACAAGTTATTATTCATATTGTAATTTTTAGAGCATAATGGATTGGACTATTTTCATCTAGTTGTCTTTTTACCGAATCAGTTGTATTGTGAAAATATAATGCATCTTATTTACAATTTTGGTTTGCTGTGTAAAAAATACTTCTGAATATAGTAGTGTACAAATGCCTTGAATAGTGAAAAAGGCTCATTTTTAACTTAATTCAATGTCCTACTCTTTGGATTTAAGATTGCAGTTGGTTTATAAACCTAAAATTAAATAGTGCATTATGATGACTCGTATGATTTTATGATGGTCTGGAGAAAGCGTGTCCCGTGTGCTGACAACGTTGCACATCTTGGTTATGTAATCAGTGATTACAAATCATTCATTACCTAAGTCGTTTTCTCAATACTCAGTGCATTGTAAATATTTTCTGACCTACTTAATTTTCGCCCAAAGTACACGACAATGCTCGAGGCTAATGCACTTAACACTTGTAACGGAGTGTTATTTCTCTTTCGATAGTTACGTCTTCACTGATTTGCCAAATGGGGCAACTTTATACTTTCAGACTATATAAAGTATCCACATTCCGCTACACTTCGTGACTGCACTCCGGCTTCCTCCTACCAGTCTCTTGATAGTGGATCAAGTTGTTGGATCCAACCAGCAAGCCCACGACCCTTATGTTAGCTCACACCTAATGCATCCTCATCCCGCCTCATTCCATTCCAGGCTAGCACTCCGGCTGGAGCTGTGATCCCAAGTGTATCTCCAGCTGGGAAGCGTGCATTCCTCTTGCGGAGAATCAATGAATGTATGGCAATACTTAAATGTTAGTTCTAAAATGATCCTCCTCGAACATGAAACCGCGTTAGATCACCTTTTCGTGTGAGTTTAATCAATATCGTTGGAGTCGTTCTTGGGATATATATGTACTTTTATACTTCAACGGCCATCACAAACCGTCAGCACAGAGCGCATGCGCAAAGAGTAACAATGAAACGATTCCCGCACTCGGAAGCGTCAGATGTGAGCCAGACTTTCAGCTATTGTCATGTGTTTTCAGTGTTATGATAACTTGTGTTTTGAGTGAGAAATTATGATTTGAAATGGAGGGAGAATATGACTTAGGTCGAATCTCGCGTACTGACCAGAGGTCATACATGAAAATTGAAAGTTTGCGGGGGAAAACACCTATCGAAATTCATAACGCTCTAGTTGAAGATTATGGAGATAGTGCACTGGACCGAAGCACAGTGTCACGGTGGACTTCCCGTTTCCGCGAAGGCAGGACAAGCACAAAAAACAACCCAAGGAGTGGGTGACTGGTAACTGCACCTGTCTGCACTTCTGCTGTCATTGTTGACAACATTTTTCTACAGATGGTGCGCCTCAGGGAACCACTGTAACAGAACAATACTACGCGAACTTTACCGAAATGTTTTGTAGCCAAAGATTCGCCGAAGAAGGTACGATACATAGCTGGAGTGCTTATTCTGCATGATAACGCACAACTGCATTTTGCCGAATCAGTGCGCGGAGTTTTGGAGAATTATGGATGGGAAATCCTTCCCCATCCCTATAGTCTTGACATGACTCCACCAGACTTTGATTTGTTTCCAAAACTCAAGAAACCACTCTGAGGGAAGCCATTGAGGAGGCCTCTGATGCAGTGACCCGAGCAATCAGACAGATTAACAAAGATGGCGTGCAAACGGGAATACAAGACTTGCCGAAACGCTGGGCCGCTGTTATTGAGAAAAATGGATGTTACATTGAAGACCAGTAAAGTCATTTTGGGAAATATGATAACGTTTCGAACTTCTCATTTTACGGTGTGCAGTTTTGAAATGACCTTCGTATTATTATCACTTCACAGTATTAGATTGAAATTTCAACTCTCGTGTGCTGTAATCTTCATAGACCATGGAAAAGCAGACGTGTAAATCTGAAGCAGACGTGAAAGCAGAATCCGCCTCTACCTTAGGGCCCTTGATCGGAATTGATGGGATGGTACCTTGCTTGCTTCCGGAGTGTAAATTAGTTTATTGTCCTCCACGTGGTCATACGCAGTTTGTACTGCTTTTTTGACTATACATTTATTAAACAAAGTGAAGAGAAATAGTATTTTTTTACACCCGCATATTCTTAAATAAAATTCAGCACATATTACAGTCCATTGAATCTCACAACATATTGACTCTAATTCTTTTTAATGAAGGATCATCTTAAGTTGACCCTAATCTACGGTTGATACTTTGTGTTGAATGTTTTAATGTGATGTGAGTGTATATAAAGACTATTTGTTTTAAATTTGTTTACATGTCTGCTTTGTCATGGTCGAATCTGATAATGGATAAGATTGTAAAAGAGAAAGTTCGTATTTTTATTTTATTTTTTGGAACGAAGTGAGATAAATCAACGAAGCAAGACTTCGCAACGATCGGATCTATCATTGTTATTATTAAAATGTTTTTGCTGTTATTCGCTGACCAAAAAATTAAGATACACTTCTTGCAACTCATCCCGCATCTGACAACTGACTCGGCAAATTGGGCAGTCGTTGGGTTTCCTACAAATTTCAATCAGGGTTTTGTTTGGTGGTTGTTGGAGCCATCTAATACATTACGTCAACTCGATTTCTCTTTTCCGTGTCTGAGGGGTGTAAATGAAAATCCTAAAATGCCGCACAGACCGAGACAGTGTCGGCTGCTTATCGTATACAAAACTGTTGCATACTACGTTTCCTTGAGGACCTAAGTAATGTCTTTACGGAAATTAAATTTTATTCACTTTGAGTAAAAGCTCTTTCAACAGAGTAAATGAAACAAATTACATAGAATACGAAAATTACAAAAAATAATAAATACAATATAGAAGTTTTAAGTGAGTTCATGAGAAGAATTTTTTGTTTCATGTGAGTGTTGGGTTGATGATTAGCATCTGAATATTCGTATTCCGACGAATTGTTCAAGTGAATATGTATTCCACGTTATAGTTGGAAGGAACTAGTACCCTCCATGAACAATTTCTCTTAATCGTATAATTTAAAGGTTTTTGGTGATGACATTTCTTGGGTATCACTGCGTCTGTTGTAATTTTCCACAACGTTTCGCCCGACAACTGCAGTCATCTTCAGGTGAGTGCTTCCGAGGTAGCGGCCAGCGGTAGACGACGCGTCGTGCGTGTGTCCTAGCTAAGTGCCCTCCGGCCGGTGGTTGTCTCCAAAATATACAGTCACTGCGAAAACCATTAAGCAATTTAGAAGTTCTGTTGCGAGACTTCATGGCGTTCAAATACGCTATATATGTGATGTGGTGGTAGAAATACTACTCACTAAATAATCTCGAAATCTCAGAAATTGCAAATCTTACATACTTGAAATTTGGCAAGTACAATGTAGATCTTTTAGGATGTAGACATTCTCTAAGAATGAATTTTACGAAAATCTACGCCTAAGGGGGTGATATGGAGATTGACATGTTTTATCCCACCATAACTGGAGTGCCTGGAGGAACTTCAACTGAACTTGATACGTAGATAACTATCTGACAACAAGCACTGTGAGGGTAAGATATCACTGACATCCTAAAGAAGGGATGACGTAAAAATAATGGGAAAATCCGATATATTTGAAACCATAGTTTTTAGTGCCGTTGAGTTGGATATGGACATCCCCTATGCTTTCTAAGTTCACAATAAATCCACATTGGAAATAATATACCCCTGGGGAACGGGATGGGAACAGGGGACAGTTAAAATTAATCAAACCGACCGATATTGGTGTTGAATACATCATTTTTAAGACGCAGAAGAGCAGAGTCACACTCTATGCCGCTTGTCCACGATCACCTCCTATGAGGGAATATTCTTCCTTTGGTAAAGAGGTGAGAAAGAGATGAAATGTAAAAATAAACGAAAGTGACTGATATTACGTTGAGATTATAGTTTTCGGGGCCGGTGAAATTAGTAGTGGCATTCTCGAAGACGCCAAAGTCCACAATCAGCGCCTCTATACCCCAGCACCCCTAGGGAAGGAGATGCCATGAAAATATTATCGATCATGACAGATACCAGTGACGAATACTATCAATTCTATCATACACACCAATACTATTAAACCACCAACATTAATGGGTAACATTCTCACTTGATATCAATGGGAATGTGAGAAAGAATAAAGTTGAAGACCTATTACAAAATTCACGTGAGCATTGCCGCGGGTAAGCTAGTATGATCACAAATCCAAGTTCCTTAACCTCATCTATTATGTGAATTGATGCGATTTCACAATTTGTGCAACTCGTGTTTGCACGTGTATTCTTTAAAACATCCACATCAGTTGTATATATTTTTTAATCCTTTAATTATTCCATACGTAACAATATGAAGTGTAATCTTCAAAAACCTTGTAGTGCGATGTATAAAAGTTGATTTCATTGGACAGTGGTTGGTTCGGTAAGTACTTGTCGAAGTACTTTACAATTCACACAACAAGCTTCCTCAAGACAAGTTATTCAACATAAAATATTGAATCATTTTCACCCATAAAGATAGCAAGTACGTTTATTTTTATTAGGTTCTACTAATGTGAAATATGTATGGAGGTATGAGCGTTTGACATAGCCTTACTTTAATAAAAACTGAAACTTATTTTATTAGTTTTAGTACATGACTTAAATAAAAGCTTGTTTTTAAAAAGATTTTTATTTGTCGTAATCTTGCTTGCATACATGTTCACAGTACTTAAGAATTTTTTAACTCATACTTTAATAGTGTATATTATATATATTTCCGATAACATAAACATCCTTTTCAGTAGTGATTGTAATGAAAATATTAGAAGTTCCTTCGCTGTTGGTAATGATACGAGAGAAAGTTATGACGAACGAGAGAAAGTTATGCGATTCGTTATGCTTATATGTATGAAGAGACGGATTGAATTTTAGGGAATGATTCCCGGAAAGAATCTGCCACGAGTTATTTCGAAAATGAAATCTTAATTAAAAAATTGGTTTAAAACAGTTTTTATTTCATCTAAACATATTATTACTTCGTCATCAGGTATATATAGGCGTGCCAAATTTCAGCTCAATCAGTTGGGGGAAACGGGTTTAAAATTCAGTAGCAAGATTTGACCTAAACGTACTAACAGGTGAAGTTAAATAAAAACTTGTAAAAAGGGCTGTTAAAAGGTTTCGTTGAAGAAAAGAAGAAAAAAATTAAATTTTAAGGTACACACTTTTACCCCGGGCACACATTGAGACACTACCAACGCACACAGCGCAGCGTGGGACACGCCTCTGCGGTACAAGTGCGTGGTACAGTTTTTGTGTCATGTCCACAACGGCCATGGAAACCTGTGCCGCACAGTCTGTGCTGCCCCTGCGCTTCGCTGCGAGCGTCGACTGCGTCTCAATGTGCGCATAATATACATAATAATAATAGTCGAAAATGTACATAATAAAAAAAAATTGTTTAAATATTGATATTATTTTTATTATTAGTATTGTTAGTATACATAATTTGGTTATTGTGCATTATACAAATTCTCGTCTCGTGTTCCTTTCCTTTTGTTTCGAATGTTTTAAATCAGTGTTGTTTTTCGTGTATGTTTATATAGTCTCTTGTAAAATTGTCTTACTCAGTCACGGAACAAGGCTCACACGCAGCAGTATTATTATATTTTTACTGTATATATGTTCTTTGTATGTTCTGTTTCTACATCTTACGAGGTTACCCATGTATTATTCCAAGGTTGATTAATACGTTAACTTGCTGTTGTAGTTGCATTTCGGAATTAATTTTGCTGTGCTTTTGTGAAGCGTGAACTTTTGCAGAGATAATTATCACTGTATTAATTGTATCCTCTTTCTTTGCAGGTAATGAATTTATTCCGAAGAGTTGAGAACCAGTTGGTGAGTCTCGTAACGCACAGGAAAATTAGAACTTGTGCCTATAGAAAAAATCTTTATCCCGTCATCAGAGAGGTGTTAAAGCATTATTGACGTACAGTGCAATATCAATCGGAGCTTTGGTTTTAGCGGACATAAGTGGAATCGATGGGGCTAAAAGTTCATTTTTCTCTCCCTTTACGATTTATCTGTACAAGTGATCCTACTATAAACAAGTGTATCAAACGTTATATCTTTCAGTAGAAAACTGTGGAAAGTTTCTGACATATGTGTAGTGCTATATAAATATAACACTGTACATAGAATGAGGCACTTGAAACTGAAAATTCAAATAGAGACTAAAGTGCGAATAACAAAAATGGGCAAGAATAATAAAAACAAGTCGGTTTTACTTGATACCAGGTAATATAAAAGATAATGAGCTCAAATTATTTTGAAAGTGAAAATGTGTTAATTTGTGTGAGCAGAATTGCATTTAATTTAGAATTATGAAAAGAAAGTTATCATTATTTATTATTTTATTATTAATTGATTATGGCAATATAGTACAGAAATAATCTCTGAAGAAAAGATAAAACGAAGTTGTCTACAACAAGTTACGAAGGCTCTCGCCGTAACATATTCTCGTTAACAGGGGGATATATGGGCGCGCCATGAATTTGTTAGACGTCCTTCCTTTGACGTGCCTTTTTTCCTTCTGAAAAGTTTCTATATATTTCACTTACGACGAATTCACTTTAGTGGATTCTCTGCCCGATCTTGCAGATTTGGATCGCCGCCAAAGGCCATACACGTTGGTGCGAGCAATTCCAGTGGTCAGACGCTCGCTGTCTTCATTTGAGTGCTCTCGGTTTTTTCTACTTCATTTGCGTACGCTCGTTTAACTCATCCTCCGTTTTCAGATTTATTTCCTTACCTGGTCGCTGATCCTACTCAAATAGTTTTCCCATTATTGTTTTAATCATTTTTTAAATATGTTATTAATTTCTGTAAATGTGCTTCCCCAAATAACCCTCATCCCTTCGAAGTCGTTCAGGTTTCATTTTTGTCGTGTGAAAGATCAGGA
Organism: Laupala kohalensis; assembly: GCA_002313205.1. Lineage (NCBI taxonomy): Eukaryota > Metazoa > Arthropoda > Insecta > Orthoptera > Trigonidiidae > Laupala > Laupala kohalensis. The sequence continues at coordinate 415,126 of NNCF01126349.1, read as the reverse complement.
TTTATTTTATGGTTGGATGATTCGTAGGCTTATTTACTTCAGTATTTCTTATTTGAATTATTGCCATAAATTATTTATTTAAATGACATGTGCGTTTTAAAATGTTTCTACTGTGCAAAGGTATTGGACATTTTTTTAGATACTTGGATTATGTGTATGATTTATGTTATGGAATGGATTAGTGACGTATAAACTGAAAAGCTATATGAGCAATGAGAACTTGTATTAGATACTGTTATCTATAAATCATGTAAAATTATTTCTCATGAGGCAGTGTTTGAAATTAGTCATTCTTGATTTAATGTAGATCAATGTGTCGAATATTCCCAGTATGTTAAGATTCGGGTGGCATAGGCACGAAGCATAACTTTTTATGGATATGATAGATACTCCTTATTTGAAAAAGGAATACTTGTTATTTTGGGGATGCCTGCGCTGGGAGAATAAGTATAAACCACCGTGTAAATATTGAGACGAGAGAAAGATTGTACAGAGCATCGTCGTGGCGGAAAACAACTGCTGGGCGTTCGCCTAGAATCTTACGAATCTTCAACAGCGCCGACTCCTTTTTTATATTGTTGTATTTGTAAATGGGAAATGTAGCGTGCTATTGAAGCTTATCTACATGGAGCGATAGGAGTTAGGAGTTGGGTGGTAGATCATTGTTAGTAGGCGGGCCGGTTAGCTGGGTTTACCAACAACTTGTCCCTCGTGGAGGGGTTAGTAGAATTAGTGTAATAGTTAGTTATTGATACTAGGAAGGAAGGTAGGTTTGCTTTTCAGTAGTCACAGCTATATGAACAGGGAAATGTGAAAAGCTAACATTTTCTGGCCCCATCGGGAATTGAACCCGGGATGACTTGGTGATGAGCGACAACAGTACCACCTGCGCCACCGCTGGGACTGATTTCTTTTCAAGCTATGTCTTTAGCGGAAGAGTATACGAAAAGATCAAGAGCTTTGTCGTACTTTTGTAGGGTGCTGCACTAATGGCGAAGCGAGCTCGTGAGAGAAGATAATGTAAATGGGAATAGCGTATTAAGTGCTGCCCAGGAGAGTGCGTTAAACAGTTTCTTGTAGATGAGGATTCGCTGCGTCGCTGAGAAAAGCGCCTCAAAGGAAATAGCTGAATGGACGGTTAGCGAAACGCCTCTCACGACGTCCATATTATGGTTTGCGTCCCTAGAACTCAACCATTTATATAGACGTTCTCAGTACATAACCGTTTGAAATTGTCTCATAGCAATGGTTAAGATGACGGTATCATTCTACGTAAGAAAAACGTGTATTTATTCAAGTTGCACATGCAGGGAAAAAATTATCCCTTTGATCTCAAGAAAAAGAAAAGCGGTCCGAAGGCGAATGTGTCAAATTTCCAAAAAAAAAAAAAAAATGTGAACACAAAAATTTCCGAAATTCTGGAGTACATTCAACGCCCTCTTATTGGCTAGTTATTCACCTAAGAAAAATAAACAGATGTACGTTGTAAGAAATTTTGTCTAGTTTATTTTTACATAACGGTATTTTCTTCGTAGAGTGCACTCTTTTCATGTATAAAAAAAAAAAACAGTAGTACGCAATTATTTGTTGTTTTTTCTTCGAATTTCCACAAAATTCAAAGTTGAAATTCGAAATCAACGCCATCATAACCATGAAAGCGCAATATATCGGAACTTCTCCAAAACTCTTAATGACTGGACTTTTTAGAATTTTTAAATTACTCTCTTCACCAAAAAGTGGGGAAGGGGTACAGTTTGGCATCATTGGACGCTTTTTTTTATCGAACACGTATTTTCGTTCTTTCGGTGTGATGTTTATTTTTGAAGTTTTGGTGAAAATGTTTTAACAGCAGCAGCGTCATCTACCGGAAAATGTTTCATACAAGAGTTATGCATTTCCCCCGTAATCTGAACCTGCAATAAAAAAAAAAGTTGCCCTATTTAAGATTTCGAACCCCCCTCCTCCTCCCCCCCCCCACACACACACGCGTCTCAAAAGGGAGACAGGTAGTTGAGTTTTAGCACATTATTTGAGTTATAGACCTTTGAAACATTGACAATTTATGTGAATTTCTTTCTACGCTATGTGGTACCATGCACCTGCCATCCAAAAATAATCGCAGTCTGCCTCGTCCTTCTGGGTGCAGCAGTTATTTTGAAGGATATCGTAGTATATGCACTTGTTTACTTAAAATTGATTGTCGCCAGAACGGAACAAGATAATGACATTATTTGAGGCAGAAAAGGGCTAAAATCTGTATTTAGTAGATTTTGGAGTCAATAGCTGCTAGAATAAGCAACTTCCTGGAATTTTTTTAAACATTGAAATTTGTGTTACTTACAAATGGAAAAATCTGCGGCATTTCTACATTTCTTTACAATATTCTTCTATTTTAAGAGTTCAGAGAAAATTATTATAGTAGTCAAATACAACTTATTGAAAAGTTAAAAAAAAATCATGCCTTGAGCATCATTTTTAAACATGTCGGAGAGGTTTTAAAAAAAAACATTCATATCATGTTTTTTTACTCACAGAAAGAGGCCATATCAATGGCTAACTCGAAACTGCTTGGGACCATTTCACCATTCTTATTCCGCTACTCCCTTTGTTCCAAATAGTACACTGTGCGCCACTACTCGTTGAATGCTGTGTGCTTTTCATTCGCCGTAATAAGCTACCATAGTAATCGAAATGTGCTTTTCATTTTTCGTTGTAGTTAACCATGGTTTACTATCTCATATTAAGCCTGGGAGCGTGGTAGAGGCGTAGTACTGCGTGGTAAGGGAAGAGATATATCGAAGTCAAAGGAATCAAAGTGTTAGTGGGCTGGGGTGAAAAAGTACTTAGTATCGTAATATTACTGTTATCCTCACGTAAAGAATTTGTCGTTATTATTGTTTTATGACGCACCATACATCATTGTAATGATCTACGTGGTTCAATAAGTTATTATTTTTAATATTTGTACTCGAGCACGTCTTATTTATTATTTATGTAAAGAGTTCATTTAAGATGTTAGAAAATGTAGATTGTTTATGTAGATGACTCAGTGGTTATTTGTGAAATTTTTTTTACATAAATTCTTCAAACAGAAAAGTAATGTTTCAAAACATCACGCATGAAAACAAATAAACAGGAAATTAAAATACATAATTTATAATGTGTACTTCCAACATTGACTTTGACTGTGAAGAATTGGACTTGGTGAATGAATATAATTATTTCGAAGTTACTTTACAGAACCATTTGAAATTCTTAAACATGTCAATATGATGAGATTAAAAGTCTTCGGGGTGTTTTATGCAATAAACCCCTATGTAAAGAAAACAGTATTGAAAATACTATATAAAGCACTTGTAGAATCAGTATTGTTTTTTTCTTGGGGTTTTAGGGCTCGCCAACATCAAGGTCATTAGAGCCCTTAGAATCAGTATTAAAATAATGGAGTGAAAGTGTGGGGAAATACTAGTCAGGTACCATAAGTGAACTAAATTTAATCCAATGAAAAATACTAAAAATTGTAGCAGGGAATAAGAAATTGAATATTGAGCAATTGATGTACTAGTGTGATACATTAACTCCAAATGGTTTCAGAAAATATTTATTTTTAACCCAGTATCGTAGTGATTATACCTACAAAACTGTAGAATACCATGTATGTTAAAACACAAAGATATATGTTCCGCATGTTGTTAATAATAATAGTAATGTGGTTAGACTCCGGCCATCTGGCCCGCTCTTCCGTCTAACCCCTCACATACGAGTATACTCAAAATATATACAATGATACACAAGAAAGAGTTCATTTAAATTTTACAATGAAAATTACTTAAATAATCTTAGTTTATTATCCTCCACGTGGTCATCCGCAGTTTGTACTGTTTTTTTGTCAATAAATTTATTTATTTAAACTAATGTAAATTGTTTTTACGCCTTATCCATACTCCATACTTATACTAATATATGAAAGCGTGACTGTCTGTTCTCTTACGCCGCCGTAACGGTTAGAGATAGGTGATAACAATGAATGACAATATTGTTCGCCTCATAGAGTTCTACAGAAAAGTCCCCAACAGCATATATGAGTATCTATCTACAAAGGTTCATCCACATTATTGAAAAAAAAAACGTTATTAAAAATAGGAGTGTTAAAATACGTAAATTTAAGAGAATAATGTAAGGAAAAACATCAATCATCATCAAATTTAATGAATTTTTTTCTTTATGTATTCAACAAAGATTAAATCGTAAAATTTCGACGAATAGTTTAGATTTTACAAGAATTTTGAAGAAATGGTGCAACCGTGTCATGTGGTGTCATGCATCGGAAACGAAAATTCGATCGTCGGCGCGGCTCCCGCGAGAAGTTGTAGTGTATTGTATACAGTCAAGTTTTGTATTAAATTTGTATTATTATGAATTTGAAAAATGAGGATGCTGAACATGTTTCCAAAAATTAATCATGTTACGTCGAATGAAAATGGTAGACGGGACCGGGATTCGAACCCGGGACCTTGAGCTCTACGCGCTCATGCGCTTACCGACTGCGCCATCCCGTTCGCTTCTCGGGTCCGTCTATCATTCTCATTCAACTTGGGTTCTGTGTATTAGAATATGAAATGCATATGCTTCTCGGGTCCGTCTATCATTCTCATTCAACTTGGGTTCTGTGTATTAGAATATGAAATGCATATAATTCACGATGCAGCAATAAAAATTATTGGGTGTAATGGAGTACTATATGGGACTTGTTTTACGAAAGTACAAGTTTGTAAGTAACAAAGTTTCACAAGTTCGTAAAAATATCCAGTTATTAGCGTTTCACAAAGCTATATTCGCAAACTTGTAATTACAATATAAATATAAATATAATAATTTTACATGTGATGTATTGTAACCCAGTGACATTGTTAGATTGCTAACTATTGTAACTAACAAACTTGTAAAATAAACTTGTTACCAAACAAGTATTTTAACCTAGGTATAAACGTAAGTTAACTGTGTTACTTATGTTATTTTATTAACAAATGGTGGTCAAATTCTTCCTCAGGAGATGAATTATTCATTCGTGTATGACGACGTGGAAAACTTTCAGGGAAAGAGTGAACTTGAAATTTGTCAGTGTACGAATTTTACGAATGGTTTAGAATGACGTCTGTAAGCTGGAAGGTAAAGAGGGATACTTTACTAAAACTTATGAGAAAATCCCGTATTTATTTTACTATATATTTTAATTTGTTTGTTATTATTTTAGCTTAGTTATTATTAAGCAGTTTGGAAAGTTGTCAAAAGCTTGAAATATGTTCAACAATACGTAAAAAAACATCTCTTTCTGTGCTGTGACCCATTAAGTACACAAGTCCACTTGCTTCCGACAAGTACTTGTTACTGACAAGTTAGCGAAATCTTTGTGAAACAATTGTAATTTTAAGTACGTGTTATTACTACTAACAAGTTGCTACGAACAATGCATGTACTTTTGTGAAACGGATCTCTGATCTCCGATTGCTCTTCTGGCTTCGAAAAAGGAGAAAGAAGTTTGGTTCGCGGTAGGATATTCATTAGTGGAATAGGTGTAAGACGTAAAACATCATAGTTTCACAGTTTGTTTGTTTTTTAATAGTAAACAAGAGCAGGTACATTTGTCCCACGTGTGCCATCAGCTTTAGGACCGAGAATTTCCTGCAGTGCTCAAAAGAAATATAACCCTGAAACTTTTAAGGTTTGCAGACACTCTTTTGGGCGAAGCAAAACAACTTTCAAAGCGATGATCATGAGAAACGATGAGCGAAGCCATTTCTTTTAATGAATAAAATGTTTGCTAACTATTTTTCCAAGAGCCACGAGAGAGAAAAGATTGATCCCTTAAAAGGAACAACCGAATTAACAATTACATTTGACGTAGTGTATTGTTTGGTTGAAAGACAAAACGTGTGTGTTCGTATCGCCATTAACTGATCGCTGACATTTCTGTAACGTCATCTTGAAACTTCGATAACAATGCTCTTAACGTAGTTGAGAATACAATCCACAATTGATGGAGACAAATGTTATTTGTGTAAATAATTGAAAGGTAAAAGACCGTTTGTCTTTGTTTTCTCCATGTTCCCATTGCGCGTTTACATTTGCATAACGATGTGAATAAAGCTCACAGGAAAAATACTGCGTATTCAGATTATTCGGCGAGTCCGAACTTCTTCAAATCTGAACGAGCTGCTGTCGCAATTAGTTGATAGAAGGGTTCAATTGTATTTGCATTCGCTCCTAAGTAAGTTCTAGAAGAATATTCATCTTCGTGAATGTCGGCTCAAATTTCGCTGAGCATGTGTGGGTGGTATACGATTTTTGTGCAGCATGTGTCTTGATGCACTGTATATCTTACACTTGTAAATAGTTTCTATTCTCTTCCTTACACTCATAATATCAAGGACGAACTCTTGACAGAGGTATGGACGTTCCCTCCTCGCGATATTTATCCCCCACAAAATTAAGTAATTTTTTATCAGGAAAAGTAATTTATATCATTCTGAGATAGACCTCTGCTATGATCGTGCTAAATGTAATATAATTTATATAACATTGACGCAAGGCGTATAACTCTATAGTTATTTTTTCAGTTGTAATCCCCAACACATGAAGTCCAAACAGTGATTTGGAAAGATTTTGGACGTAGTGATAAATCAGTAGTAATAATAAATCATTCATCATTGCAGAAGATAGGCACATAGGTTTGGTCTCTCCTGAATTGTACATGGTATCCAAAATGACATTGAAGAAAAGAGCTTGCAAGTTAGGTATAGACTTAAGAAAATAATATCTCTCAGCCGCACTCTAATGGCCTTGCCGTTGACGAGCCCTAAAGCCCCACAAAAAAATAAATAATTTTTTTCTTGTAGCACTACTGCGAGTAGAAAGGTGCGAGTTACTGCGAGATTTAACTTACATGCACAGTAATTTTTTTTATCAATTTAGTAGATACAAATGGATATGATTAAAATGTTTGAAGTTGTATACATGTTATTTTTATTTCTAAAGTTAGTTTCTAATAATATACAGAAGCCCTTTAAAAATGAATGACAAAGTAAGTCTCTTTTTAATTGTACATTACTTATCAAAAGTGGAACTTTTACAAATTAAACTTTTTAGGCAAGTATTACACGATCACACTTCTAGGTTATAGATCTGTTATCAAAGATATGACATGGTTCTCTCAACGAGAACATGTCATAGGTACCTGATCATAGCTCAACTGTTATCAAAGCTTTTATATTACAAGGATATGTTTCAGCTAAGTTCTTTGATAATAGATCTATGTTATTTCCATGTACTACTGGCGATAAGCTAGAAAGTCTTTCTTTAGTTCTTGATCCTCCCCGTCTGCCGCTAATGTGTTCGTCCGCTGCCGCTTTCTTGGCGGGTGAACAGGACTCGTTCGCTCCTGTGCGCTCATTCAGAACCCCGCCGCCTCGCGTTGCCAGCGATGGCTGTGGTGGTGGAACCGTCGCTGCGTTGTCTGGTCATTATGCAGCAGCACCCACCCATTTAGAGGAAATGCGCGGAACCACGACACAGTGTGTAATAATGTATAACTGCGTAGTCAAATTATGAATCGTACATTTTTCATCACACTAAGATTGAAACACGCTGAAAATAAATGTAACAATAACTCTCGAATGTGTAAAATCATAGTTTTCTTGTTAAAATATCTTCGCATCATATTAATTTACTAAATACTGGATTAATAACTTCAAGAATATTGTTCCCTGTGTATTTTGATAGTTGTGAGATGTTAAAAGTAGTGGGATGAAGCAATGACCACAATTTAGTGAAGATAGTTGTTCAATGAGAAGCGCTTCCAGGTCTCTATATGATCTAGCCAGGGAATGGTACCCTCAAAAGAATGGACTTCCTCTAGTTTGTGTTCTGGCACTAGTACTTTTCAATCTGTTCTCCAATAATTTTCCATTGGGAGTAAACACTTTATATATGTAGATGACCTCTCAATTCCAGTGCAGGACAGATATTGTAGTTGGCTTGGATGATTTCTACAATTATTTCTTAAGAGGTAATGCAAATAAAGCTAGTGAGTGTTTTCCAACTAGAGAATAGAGAAGCAAATATACGATTCATTATGAAGGACACTGCTATCACATGAATATCTAAACCTTCATATCTGGAAGTTGTTCGACGGGAGCACCAAATAAAAACTCACTCCAAAAAAAGACTGGGTCAGAGTGGGGTGTACGTGCTAGTACTATCAGAACTACTGCCCTTACTCTGTGCTTCTCAGTGGCAAGAGTATGTCTGTCTTGTCCCTCTCTTCCTGTTTTAAGGATTTGATATAGAGAATGAATATTGTTGGCTTGTGCCTGAACTAAAACTTACCGAGAAAGAACACTGTACGGACTTTTGTGGGGTAGCTTCACCTGCAATACACGGGGAAGTACCAAACAGGTCATATAAATCCCACCCAAAGGAGGATTGCAGGCACATAATGTCCTCACAAATGCCAGCAAAGTAACGAAAGCATTGACACAGTTTCTCTCGAAAATGTCTCTACTTATCGCAACGGTAACGACTCCACGTGCGATCAAACAGGACTTGACCTATCCCTCTCACTCTGCAAGACGATCTACCTCCTGGGACCACCAACTGTACGGAAAGCGGAAGACCCTGAACAGACTGAGGACGAACTGTGCACGTACAAAAGCTAATAACTGCTTGAGGGGAAACGGATTACCCAAGGTGCGAATGTGGCGAATATTATGCTTTCTTGTGTCTGTGTACACAGACAGTACATATACCTATTTTTCAGTTTAATGACAAAACTGGGAAAGCGGTGGTGTACTACACTACTACTATTGTTCAAATGTTCTTAAATTTACAAATCTACTACTCACCCGAAACGAACGACTGGAATAGACATCTTTTCTGGTGTTTGTTGTTAACGCTAATGATATGGTATACTTTCGTTTAATATCACGAACAAATATATATCTCGTTTTTTTTTTGTATGCAATTGCTATTAAACCAATTAACGAGAAAATATATTAAAGATAGCCACTTGATATTTTGACGAGATGTTTGTCTTTTATTGCGCACTGCGATACGATGTGCCGAAATATCTATTACAAAGGGGTGTTTCGGGGTGAAATGGGTTGATTCGATTTTTCTCTGTATCTCATTGATTAATTACGTTATCGTCCTGGTTTTCGTATGCAAACGAGCTACTATTTCTCTTAGCACAAAATTATAACGAAGAAATCAATCACAACAAAGACTCCAGTGTGAAGTCAGGCCTGGTCGGCTATTACATGAATGTAACTCTATTACCTAATACACTTCATTTGAAATGTTAAGGATTATTGAATATTTGATACAAGATATGTCGCCATTTACTCCTGGCCATTGATATTGCGTATAGATTCCATTAATTCTTCATCTTCGCTGTCTTGTATGCTCTCCTAGTTACACCTTTTCTCTGTTAGCTCGCAGTTGCATTCACATGTCAACTCGCAGCTTCGCGTAGTCCTCCTTTGTCTCTTTCATCTCTCGTCGCATGCCCTACAAAACAGGTCGATAAATACACTGTGGAGGGGATGCACCCGTCTCGACCCACCCATTTATTTACCGCCTGCTAAACCCCCACCCTAGCCGCCACTGCACTGTTATCCCTGTGCACATTGGTTGGTGAGAAGATGTGAAGAGGGTGAAATAGCTAAAGGACGAAAGGAAGATCTTATTCATAGGACAGGGTAAAAATGAGCGTAAACGAACTCGGTATGAGCAACGAAAATTGTTCAATAACAAAGGGATGCTTGTGGGGATAAAAATGAAGAAGAAAAGATGTAACAGAGCAAGTACCGATAATGGGAGACTATTGAGAATAGTTCTCCATATGTGCATCTGGGCTATATTTTCTACGAAGACTGAGGAAATGTGCAATTAAAAGTATTATGGAGGATACTATTCAATATACCTGTGTACTTGCTTGGCAGTGTGTTTTAATATTGATGTACTTGATCAACCTTGACTTTAAGGGTCAGAACCTGGGAAAGGACATTTTATTAGATAGAAAAGGAATTTCCCCATTGTCACCATGGCAATAAGGAGTACTCACATTACAGCAGCACAACGTATCCCTAACACCACTGGACCCCTTGTTATCCGTGTTTGCAGAACTGGTTCAAGAATCGTTGTTGTCAAAGCCTGAAGACGGACAGTGAAGGAGAATATATTTAGAGTTATTACTCTTTTGTATTGTTTCACCGCGTATACACAATTAATAATATGCACATATCAATAAAACGATAGTCACATATCGTCAAAGAAACCACAAAAGTCGAGTTTTGAGATTTGAAAGAATTTATTTATAACATTTATAATATTGTTCAGCCCATTATATGAGGGGACTCATTTGTTCTTTACGAAAGCATTTCCTGTAACGGTACACTTACATACCTCGGAAGCATCGGTTCGCGAATATATTCTGTCGACGTCAAAATCAGTGCAACCGTTTGGAAATCTTTCTGGAACGTTCTTTATGACTTACATAAATGACGAAGAGACGTCTACGGAATACGTCTATGAAAGTGAGTCATGAAATAAACCAAATTTAAATTCCTCTCCACAATCTAACGTCGATTCAATTTCTCGTGAATCACAAACTCTTTGCGAAAATAAAACAATTATATTTCATCATAATGTCCAATCCCTTTCAAACAAATTGATAGACATTGATATTCTGGTACACGAAAGTCACTTCGATTTGCTATACCTCACAGAACATTGGCTTTCAACTAACAACATCAACGATATTGATATTTCTAATTATTATTTAGCAAGTTCTTATTGTCGGCAAAATTTTAAAAGAAAAAATCCCCACGGAGGGACGTGTATCTATGTTCATAATGATATTTTATCTTCTCCACTGACAGGCTACGACAACTTCTGCGTAGATAGTTTGTTCGAATTTTCTGCAGTTTATCTGACCGACACCGATATTGTTGTTTTGTGTATTTATAGACCTCCTCAATCAGATCTTGACATATTTTTTCGGAAATTCGAAATTGTTTTAAAACATATCACACATAAATGTACTAAATCTATCGTTATATGTGGTGATTTCAACATCAATTTCCTGAGTACATCCGACTCGGCACATTCACCAATTAATCGATTCAAGAATCTTATCGATTCCTTTAACCTTATTACTACGATAAACCACCCCACTCGCCTCNTCTCCGGCTCATCTCAAACATTGCTAGATCAAATTATAGTCAACAATGGAATCTCGTATCTCTCTGAAGTGTTTATCGCCGGATACAGTGATCACCTTGCTCAAGTATTGACTATTAATAATAAACTAAAACCACTTAAAATCCTTTACAAGTTTTCAAGAGAGTTAAAAGGCACAAATCAATCCATGTTTATAAATTATTTGCGTGAAAAAACATGGAAAGATGTTTACAATTGCCAAAACACCGACGACAAATTCAATGTATTTATCTCAATATTCCTAAAACATTACAACTCTAGCTTTCACATAAAACGCAAGTTAATTTTTACAAAGAAATACAATAGATACATCACCCAATGGATAAGAATTTCTTCAAAAAACAAACGCCGTTTATTTTATCATTCAAAACTCTATAACCAACCACCCGAATTCCATAATTATTTTCGTAAATATAAGACTATTCTTCGAAAAGTAGTCTACGCAGCTAAAGTAATGGAAAACGACAGGCAGGTACTAAAATCGAACAACCGGATGAAAGCCATGTGGAATATTATTAAAAATTACACGTCAAATTCTGAAAATGGCGAAGAAAGTATTTCTCTACTAAATGAGTGCAAAATCGTATCAAATCCTCAGGACATCTCAAATTTGTTTAATTCTTACTTCTCAGAATTAGGTAAAATAACGAACTCAATATATCCAAATCAATGTCCTCCAATTACATTCACCCACATACCAAATTCTATGTTCACTTCCGAAAGTAACGCCAGTGAAGTCATTAGGAAAGACCCTGCTACCACTCGCATACTTGATATCTTAAACAATTACTGATTATATCACCGTTGCCAGAAACGACCTGTGGATCAAAGGAGCCGTGGATCTGAAAAGTTGGGAAAAACTCGTGTTGTAAATGACTAGGTGGATGAAATGGATCTCTCGAGAAATTACACTTCAACGAGAAATTTCGATTCCCTTACATCTACATCGATGCAAACCGACTTCGATCCCGGATGCGTGGTTTACTCCAGAAAGTTTGTGACTTGTACAATGTTGGAAACACTCTTGTGTTAAGATACGATAAGAATTATTGGGGTACTTCAAAATATTGTGTATTTATTTATTCAATTTTATTTACTGTTATGCTTTAGTTATATTGTATTTATTTATTTGGAATGTATCTTTCTATCTGCAACCTGAGGAAATGTGCCTGGGCATAGCAATTGCGGCCGAAGATAAACTCTATTTAAAGGAATGAAAGTCATTTTAGTCTCCATCTAGGTTAAGGTTCTTCATCGAAGTGCGCTCCAGTCCGGGCGCTGTATTCCTATCGCTTGAAGGCAAAAATGTGAAATGGGCAGGAAGCCGCGTGTCGTCTGGTCCACTAATGCCAGGCGGCGCCCTTCCTGTCTTGGCATCAACTGCAGCGACAACAACCTGCCTTTCCTCCCGGCGCTGCGCCAGACCCTCCCCACCCTTACTTCCCAAAGTCACGTGCACACCGCCGTCGCTTGAATGGATTCCCCCTGCCTCCGTGGGGCTCCTGATGACGTTCAGAATAAAACTGTTTACCCGTCCGCTCAGAACGTGGCATGTGCCCTACCGAAGACTTGTATTCAATGGAACATGGAGTAATTCTCCTTTCTTTAGGGCCCCATTTACTATTAGATACAGTAGGCAGCAGCAAAAACACCAAGTTTTCAAGGGAGCAACATATATTGTTTTTCTGTATATTTACGTGGCGGTTGTTCCAGTTTAAATGTGATATAAAATGGGAATGAATGAAAGTATTTGTTTCCTGACGACCGAATGAGCGTGACGCATGTAGGTGTAAATCGTGATAGGACTGGCGGGGATGAATCATTTTTAAATCTTACCTCTGTCTACAGCCGACGTGAACCATGGATCGTACATTATAACCTGAACTACGATTCCTACGTGCGTGCGCTAAACTAGAGCGAGGGAGAAGTTTGTAAATGGCGTCATAGTAATGCTCATGTTATTAAAATAATTAATTAGTATAATATAAAAATTAAACTTGTTGTTTATCATCGCATGATGTATACTTATGTACAATGAAATAATATTTTAATATCACCTACATTTGTTATTTCTTGTGGAATTCTTTGTTGTTTTTTTATACAACAGATGAATATTCGTGAATGTCAGATGTTCCTTTTTTGTGTCTTAAAAAAAGCGAGAGAAAAGCTTTTAATGACGATGGACGAAGAAAAGAAACACAAGTTGTGTTGTTCATTGAATAAGATTGCCGTAAACCTTCCTTTCGAAGGCATGATTAAAAAATTTGCTGCTGCCAAAACCATAAGAATGTTTGTTTCCTTGGAATAAAAACTATCTAGGTGGGAACTAGACTGTGGCGTATTTTTTGCGTCAAATATAGTTCGATGATACACTTTAACCTTGAAACTATTTTTAGTTCCTTTTATCCTAACACGTCCCAATTACTTATTTTTTAAATAGTTCCGTACTTGTCTCATACAATATTATGATGTATTATCACTTACATTATCAAGTGCAAAGTATGTAGTACGATACAACGTCGTAGGCAAACCGTCTACGTCTTTTATTGAATTGCTCCACGAGATATGTCTCAAAGCTTAAATTTATGTTTCTTTGTACAAGGTGGCGAGCGTCAGGGAAGACTGAAAAGTCAGAAAATCTTCTGTTTCTGGAGTAGTCAGGGAAAAGTCAGAGAATTTGCTCACTGCTCGGGGGAAGAAATTAAAAGCGATAACAAAGATCATCACATTAAAAAATTCGCCACAAATTCTATAAAAATCAGTTGTTGTTTTTTAATTAAAGGCGACATGCTCATCCTAATAACCCTCCCGTGACTTCCTTTATTGAGAGATAGAAGCTCTGCCTCACTATAAGAAACAGTCGATTACTTTTGCTATCAATGGTCTTGATAGGACATGATTAGAGGTGTACCAGACTTAGTCGCGGAGACGTTGGTTTGGAATCTGTGCAACAGTCGCACTGGTTTGGCTGAAATCTTTCGTTGTATCGAGTATCATTATTTGTATTTTACGATATGACTAATTGCAAAAAGAGTGAGTTCGTTTGTACCATGTATTTTATGTACTAAAGTTTGACACTACAATTTATTTGGATTATCGCGTAAGATTTCCGAGTTTGACTTAACATTGATGGTATTTCCATGCCAAACCAAACTTGATACGCCGAACTTCTGATTACACGCATTTCATAATTTATCCAGCAGTTTATAAGAACAATTTACGGAACTGTTAACAATTGTTTCAAATGTTTACAAAAGTGTCAGCGCCGTTGCATCGACGCGACAACGGGAGCTGTTTAGCTCCATGGGCTGTTCCAGTTGCAACGACCCGCCTCGAGACGTGACACAAAACGTCTTGCCGAGGCTACTGGAGCGTGGAACAGTGGACGACGATTCAACTTCTACCCTTATTTCCTCCTTTTAGCAGATTTTAATTTTTTTAATGACGAAACTTTACTTTTGAAAAATGATTTATGAATTCTCGATAACTATCTATTATGAAGTACTTCTTTATTTTACCTGATAGGATGTTTGTTTCTCACTGGTAAAGAAATTTTAGCGTGCATGTTAATGTGGGTAATAGTCAGGGAAAATTAATTCACTTGTCAAGGAAAAGTCAGGGAATTTTGAGATGGAGGATCACTAGCAGATCTTACCAATGCAAAAGAACAATTTCTCCTTGCTTTGTACGGGCCTGGCAAACACTCTACGTCATTGAACAAGTTGAGATACAGGCAATAAGTTACTTCCGCATATAAGGTGACGTCAAATTTTGCCTCATTCCCCCCTCTGAATCAGCAACACGGCAACCACCGAGAGTATTCTACCAGGTGCAGCATGGCTACGAAATGAAAAAATGACTTGAACAATTGGGATGGACACTAATGAACAACAATCACCACCTTGGAATCCACTGAGAACTCACGATGAGGTGTTCTTAGTATAGCGGATGCGTCCGATGCTCAACTTAAGCGCGCTCTGACGAGTTGACTTACGTCTAAAGTGTTCACCTGACGAAAAATACTCTACAAAAGACATAGTTTCAAGGAAATTTAATGTTCTTTATTTTTGTGTTCGACAACATTCTCTAAAAGTGTGTAATTTTTGAGCTGTAAGTGAACAACATAAGAATAACTGGTCTTTGGGGTCAATTTCAAAATTTTGGTCAAAATTCACCACACTCACGCTCTGTTCGTCAGGACAAAAAATTATAAAGACTTGATTTGAAGGAAATGTGATGCACAGTAGTTTTGCATTCGTATACTTTTATCCAGAAGCGCCAACTTTCGAGATATAAACAAAAACTAAAATACCTGCGTTCTCTCGATATTTTTTATTTTTCTCAAAACGCACAGGGTTTACGAGGTGACAAAGTTGAAATTCGGATTCAGAACCCCTAAAACATCAGAATCGGTTGAGAAAAAAAATTCTTTATTTTTTTCCTGGACTGGCCTCTTTTATTCCCCTGGCTACTGGACTATAGCCCAGAAGGTAAGGTAGGCAAAATACTAAATAAAATAAAATAAATTTAATCTCAAAATAGCAGTACAAACTGCGTATGACCACGTGGAGGACAATAAACTAATTTACTCTCCGAAAGGAAAGAAGGAAGGAAGCAAGCAAGCAAGGGACTATCCCATCAATTCCGATCAAGGACCCTAAGGCAGAGACGGATTCAAAAATTCCTAGATATGATAAAAAGTTAGCTGCGAGCTATAACACTAATAGAATGTCAATATGTTTGTAATTTAACACACATTTATTTTACGTGTGTAAATTATTATCGAACTATAAATTATTCTGAGTATAGTGTTTAAAAATCATAAGAATTGAAATAACACTAAACTCACGATTTATTGTTACAATATACACTCCCCTAGACAAAAGCCTAGAGAACCTGTCTCAGAAATCCGGCCCTACCCGAAGGAAAACCGGAGCAAAACCCGGGCCAGGATGGGGCTACAGAATTAATGTACACAACCATGCCAAACTTGAGTACACAAAACTAAATTAATGTGAGCCATAACACAACACAATCGTGCAAGAGAATAGTTTTTGAAATTGTTATAAGTTTTTTTAAAAGTACTACAGCAATGGCGTGATAAAGTACAAGACGGATTTAACTTTTATTAAAATCAATAAATTCTTTTACATTGTAGAAGCACTGGTGCAGGAGGTACTTTGTAACCGCGGATTTGAGGATATTCAATTTCATAATGTCTTTTATATTCTTGGGCAGGGAATTAAATAGAACGATTCCCGAATGATAAGGTCCTTTTTGGCAAAGAGTGGTTGACACTCTAGGGCGATGAATATTATTACTATTGCGAGTATTGTGTTCGTGAACGAGACTGTTTCGTATAAAGCAAGGGTGGCACTTCAGTAATTCGGTCTTAACAAACAAGACCGTTTCGTAAATATAAATGCAGGAAAATGTTAAGGTATTTAATTCCTTGAATAAAGGTTTACAAGAGTTTCGGGGATGAGATTTACAAATTATCCGAACTATCCTGTTCTGAATTCTGAAAGTTTGAATACTCTGACCGGAATTGCCGCAGAAGGTAATGCCGTAACGTAAATGGGAGTAAATGTTTGCAAAATATACGCAACGGGAAATACGTGGACTAACTGCGCCAACTAAGATTCGGAATGCGTAACACAAATTGCTTAATTGGGAATTAAGATTGTCAACATAACAATTCCATTTGAGGTTGTCTTGGATATGGAGACCTAAGAATTTTGTATTCGTAACGGTTTTTAATCGTGTTCCGTTTAAAGAATGAGAAACCTGGGGTAAAGATTGTGGAATGACATAGACACTGTTTTGTCAGTGTTTACAATGAGACGATTTGCATGGAACCAAGTCGAAAGGTTAGAGAAGACTTTTTGTGCGTTGGCGTGTTTACATAGTAAATTAGTGTCATCAGCAAAAATAACTATTTTGCAATTTGATGTGGATGATATGTCGTTAACATACATTAAAAAGAGTATAGGACCGAGAATTGAACCTTGGGGTACTCCGCAAGTAGGTGGCTTTGTTTCTGAAACACAACGCTGAAGTATTTTATTTTTAGTATAGGATATTTCGACCTGTTGATATCTATCTTTTAAATAAGAAGTTAGCCATTGATGTGGAAGTCCACGAATGCCTAAAGAATGCAATTTGGAAAG
>NNCF01126349.1:385491-397164 GCA_002313205.1 Laupala kohalensis | reverse complement strand
ATATATATATGAGTGGATTTAATATAGCGTGGGACGAAAATGTAACAATAAACTCGGGTATATCATCTATGTGTAATAAAAAATAGATAATTTTATTTTCGACATTTTTTGTAGAAATCATTTTTTTATCAGATTTGTAATTTTTGAGATACAAATGATTGAAAAAGTGGATTTAAAAAAATTATTTATTACATTTTTTTCCTCTTTGTTTTGACGTGAATATTTGGTTTTGTTTGGTGCTTTACTCATTTATACGTATAATTGGTATAAAAACCTAAAAGCAAATATCAAAATACATATAAAAATTAAGAATATGCGTGGTATAGTTGGAATATTCGATATAGAATAAATATTCACATAGTTAATTGTATGTATTTTTTATGATTTACTCATTTCGCGTCAGCGTTGTGGTGAAGTAGTAGGCGCATTTTTTACAATGGTGTCGCCGTTAGGTCGAATTCGCTTCACACGGTGTTTTAATATTTTTTATTTTCTAATTTGTATTTTTGGTTCTGTAAAATTTGAAATATCATTGTATATGGGTCATTCTTTGTATAATCGGCCAAAAGTCGATCATCGCGAACTTCAACAAAAGCATTTTTTCTAGTTAATTACGTTGAAAAATAAGGTTTATGCCTATTGATTCCATATTTTTGTCATATTTTTTTTCCATTGAGTGAATCAAAGTCTGTTTCGACATATATCAAGCCTATATGAACAGAAAATGCAATCTTCAGCAATCTTCAGCAANAAAAAAAAAAAAAAAAAAAAAAAAAAAGAAAATGCAAAATTCTTCAAAAGTACTCTCATAAAGGTAATTATGGCATTTTATACGGAAAGTTTATACTTCATTCTATTGTTTTCAACCATATTATTATATTATTTTTGTGAAACAAAGACCATTTTTGAGTTCAAAAACAGAAAATGCTATTTTTTTCAAAATTAGTTTTCCAAAATACAATATTACGCATTTTTGCGATTGTTATTGAAAAATACCAAAATGCATGAATTTGATTGGAAAAAATTTGATTTTTTTCCCATAATTGACAGATATAGTCAATTACATCGAGGTATTATTTTTCACGATTTATGTAGTTTTTCAGAATTCATGATTATGAACTCTATTCATAAGTAAGTCGGGATCGAAAAGAACGAGAGGTGACCAAGGAAGGTCAGGAAAGAGAAAGGAAGGAGCCTAGCACAAGTAAGTGGAAGTAATGCCAGACTCAACTCGGGGCCCCGTGTTTGCCAAACACGTACTTACTTGATGTAAGTCCCCTGGGAGAGAACTGTAAGAATGACTTTATTTTTAGCATTCTACAACCTCCCATATCGAACTAGAGATGTTAAGCGAATTAAGGATAAAAAATAATTTGGGTGTTAATGGGTTAATTTGAAATTTGTTATATTAGTAATTTGAAAGCAGTCAAATTTGAAATTTGCTTGTTGGTACAAAGTACGTCATCTGCATTGTTGTTTAGGTTAAATGTATACATATTCTACGTTTATTTACAACCTTCCGCCTGCATTTTTCGAGGCTGCGTTTTTGCAATTTGGTTTGTGTAACTTTTTGATAACTACATCATGTACGTGGAAATTTTAAGAGGAGTGACACTTTACTGTGCTTCCGTGCACTGAAAATTAAGAACAAAACTTTAAACTGTGTAGTCATTTTTTTTACTTCTTGTAGTAATGTTTTGAGGGGATTTACTTATCATTTCCGTATTTTTGAAGCTCAAAATTTGAAAATTCCCCCTTTATCACCGAATCAATATAGATTCGGATATTAGATTTCACATTTTGTTCTTTTAGGTATTTTAAAACTGCTCGGGAGGGTCTGATTTCGTCCTAGGTCTTGCGCTGAAGGTATTTCCCAGCCCGCTCGGCGAAAGCAATTGCATGCCAACTCTTCGAACAATTCAACCTTTCTGAAGAAAAAAATACGGTGCCAGAAAAAAATTTGTTCCGGTGTTATTTGTGGTAAATACATTTTTGGCGTGTATATAAATAAACTATTCAACTGTCGGCACTAATGATAATTTATGATCATCAGATAATTTCTTTTTTATTCGGTAGAGTATTTTATTCAGCGGCTAGTGAATTAAAATTAAAGTTGAGATTTTTGGAGGAAAAGCAGTTTGACGTGAATTAAAATTAAAAGACTGACCACGAACTTTTTCTCGCACTGTCATTTTGACAACTGTACCAAAACCAACAGTGATTTGGTGATTCATGAGCAAAGTTGCCTAAGGCTCTGTTGCCCCCCCCCCGAATCCTTTTTCTCCCCATTGTCTTTATTTCCTATATCCTGAACGAATGTGCACCATTATTTTGTGTTGCCCGCTGCTGAAACATCAGAAAGGATTGTTGACGTGTCGAACGGAATCGATTGCAGCGCAAATATTCCCTTTCGGTCCTGCGGTCGTCGCTTTTCTCCGGCAGCTGTTACTCTCGTAGTCGTGTGAAATGGGTCACTTGAGATTTATTTTCTCTCTCCAAGATTTCCCACTAAAGAATTGCTATGTGAAATCGTGTATCCCGAAACATTTTATTTCTCAAACTCAATTCTTAATGATTTTCTTGGATTTAATGTAATTATGGCATATACATATTGGGGGGCGGTATTTTGTCGGTACAAATTCTCTGTTGTGTCTGTCAAATTCAAGGAAATTTTGCAATTATTCAATCTTATAATGTATTAATTTTTTCATTCTCGGATTCTATTTAAAATAATAGAACTACATTTGATACTATAGTATACATTATCTATAGATTTTGTAGATGAAACTCGGAGGCAAAATCGGATATTTAAACAATATTACAGGGACGAGGCTTTAAATAGTTTCCTCTGGCGTGGACATAATTGCGTCGTTCGTTCCAGTTTTTACAGCGAGTCGAGTGTACTGGCTGCCGCTGGGATTGCCTGCGGGCGAAGGTTAATTTGCGAAACGTCGTGTAATTGTCCCCGTGGACGAGTTACGATCCACTGCCGCAGCAAAACAATGTCCCAGGGGCGCTCTGGCTGACAGGGCACGCCTGGGAAAGGATGGGCGAAGTGTCTTTGGGAAACGTGATCAGTGATGAGCCAAGGATCAGTCAGTATCTGCATTTCCATTAACTTGCTTAACTCATCAGAGATTTGGAGTTTTCAATAGGAATTTCCTCTTCAGTTAATCCCTACTTTCAGTACCCCCGATAATAGTTTAAATAATTTTAAACATGAATATGTGGACACAATGTTTTCAATATTTCATTAAACCGGGGTTTCTCGGTGTCAATGTGTCAGCAGCACTCTTTTTGCAGAAAGGTTGTGAATGTGAATGGATACATAAATTGTGTTAACTATTCACAGTAATATTAGTGAGAGAAACCTTTTCCTCTAACTAATATTTTCTTTGTTAAATGATGTTACCACTCTTCTTGACCGCGGAGATGCGAAAGAATTCGATGTCATCGATCACTATAGTCTTCTTTTGAAATAGCATTCGTGGATTAGCTCACCAATGGCTAACTTCCCACGTAAAAAGCACTAAAACACTATACTAATCTACACTAAAAAACAAAGCTCTATTTTTCCGAATGAAAGCGGATCTCTGTCTTATACCCTTTTTGTTGTACGTTTATCAGTTTGCGAAAAATCTTTGCTGACGACATCTATTTACTATGTAAACATATCATCGCTCATAATGTTTCCTCTCGTCTTCGTTTTATACAAATAGTATCGTCGTAAAAAGTGATAAAAATATGTCAATTCTCCGCAGTATGGCGAAATTGGCACGTTAAATTATGAAGAAAATAATTATAAGATCTTCAAGATCAGTGGGCGCGGGAAACGGTGACGTATGTTTAATTCGATTTATACATTATTTTATCACGTATAGGGACATGTTTTTCAAATTGTATGTGTTAGTATGTATACGAGCATTGAGAGATATGTGTAGGCACATTGGAGAGAGAGATGGAAGAGGTTGGAGCGCGCGCGTCACAAGATTCCGTGCTCCGCGCAATTAGCTGCGTGGAGGTGATGGAAGGAAGGGGCGCTGAGAGGCCAGAGCAAGGTTCCTTTCTGCTGAAAGGGAACCAACTTGCCTCAAATGTGTCGATGAATGAGACGTGATTTGCCCTTGCAGGAATGAGGGACACGAAAAGTAACAAGTTACATTTTAAAGAAATACCTTTCTTTTCTATAGTATATAACAAAAACTGTGTAATTACTATTTTATAGTTTTGATCTGCGAAAGCATTTCACTGTGATCTGAAGGCTGTATTTTTATTTTTGACCGAGAAACCTTTCTCTTCCGCTATTCTGCAGCTCTAGGCGAGTTCCGAATCTGCAATATGAACTTCCCGGGCCAAGAGCTTTTGTATACAAGCTACTAAAGAACTGATCATTTATTTTCATGGAATCTACAAAATATAGAAATCATAATACTCAGTAAACGGAGCACGATTGACCTGTATTGTTGTTTTTTACACTTCTTGTCGCCACCATTTCTTATGCCCTTATTTCCAGGGTCGCCGAGTGGATTTTCTGAGCCTGGGGCGGATTTTGGAATTCCGTTTCCTCCCTCCCTCCCTCCTCCTTCTCCAGTGGCATCTATGTCGGCGGCAACGTTTTATTTCAGTGATGAGCAACTAGCTTCGGCTCGGACGAAATAAAAAGGTGCAACGAAGCAATGGCGATCTAGGATTGTTCTCGGGGAGGGGGGTTACCCTCCTGCGAATGGGTGACTTACGCTGCCGCCATAACGACATTCTCATGCGCTATTAAACAATTATTTAACGTACAATTTGGGGGGGGGAAAACAAACTTCAAGCCATGTTTGAGAATCGAAAAGTCTAATAATGAAATGGTCGTAAATATATGGGAATCGCACGAATTTATTTAGATATTACATCGGTTTTTGTTTGTAGCCAATTTGTTTTGGTATTTCACTTTTAACCCTCCGACTCCCGCAATTTTTATAGCACTGACTACCTAAATCTTTATAATTTTTTTCGGAAGAAAAAAACTTACTTTTGCAAGTAACTAAACCAATTTTCTTGAAAATTAATTTTTAATACATATTTTGCATTTTCTAACACATGTTTAATGTTTTTGTACGATTTTTCTTGAAAAAATACTTCTCGTCTCGCACATATGACTACTTCTTAACTTTTTTGTCTTCTTTCCTTGGACGTATCTCACATCTTCCTCTCTCCAGTTATCCTTGATTCTTCTCTCTTCTGTTTTCTTGTAATTTGAATACTTACCAAACTTGGCGAAATTGTGTGAATTGGTCTCGACGAGGCAACCCCGCTATTTGAGGTTTTTACCACCACTCGCGCGAATGCAAATTCATGTAATGTACGAAAGCTCTGTGCGGGTAATAGCTTCGTTCGTTGAACAAGAACATTGTGGTTAGAAGAGGAATAGTGTAGAGATAAAAAAAATATTCAATTTGCTGAATTTCTTTTTTTTTTTTAAAGTACTCAAGAAAAATTTCATTATTATCTTGATTTCCTTGCAAAAACACTTGTATTTATTTCTTCTGCATGAATTATGTATAAATTATAATATTTATTTATTAATAAATAGAACTTCGTGAACAGGTGCAAATTCGCCGGAGAGCAATTCTAACTTCCGGGTGTTGTTGAATGAGTTTACCATAACTTATTTTCTAGTACCTAATCTCCTACTCAATCAATGGGCACTGTAGCATCGTATCATCTGATAGTCTGTGTCTACGCCACCTGCGTTATTGCTGTAAATCTTCATGTTACGATCTGCGAAGGCCTGAGCTCCAAGGAGATGGACCAGACTCCAGACATAAAACATCACGTTCTACGAGTTGTCCGTGTGACTGAACCATTAGCTCGAAATGCCGAATTATTTCATTTTCGAAAGTCCCCTTTGCATTTTTTTCAGTTTGTTTCATGGGTATTTCAATTCACTCACTTTTTAAATTTTTAATTGGGACTTTACAGCTCGCCGACACCGAGTTCCATAGAGCCCTAAAATTTCTGTGCAGATAGGGAAAATACAGGTACGCACTAAGGAGAGACAACATGACTCTCCCCGCGTATGGGACTCGTCGAATGAGTCACTCATACCCACTAAGAACCCTCCTGAATTACAGTATATCGAAACTAGGAAAGAGAGAGAAGTTTTTTATAACATTATAAAAACCAAAAACAAAGAAAGAAGTAAATTTAGAGAGAGAAACAATGCAAATTCAAAGTAAAGGGGAAGAAAAAGATTTAAATCAAAACCCTCCCGAGAACTTGTGGGAGGAGCCCCGTTTCGTTTATGGATTTAAATAATGACATTCGAAGAAAGATCAGACGCTGTTTAAGAGGCCACATTCCTGAGGGAATCTGAAAAGACGTAGCAAAATCGGTTCATTTTACCCAAACATAACGTTCAAACTGTTCGGTAGATTGTGTAAACTGTTCGGTAAACTGTTCGGTACCATATTTGAGACACTCCAGAAGAAAGTGTTCCACGGTAAGTGTTGTGTTGCAAGTTTCACAGATGGGAGGTTCACCGCGCAAGAGATGACCATGTGTAAGATAGCAGTGGGCAATACGAAGGCGTGTAAGGATTAGATCTTCACGTCTGTTCGCATGGGATGATGACACCCAGGTCTTAACGGAGTCTTTTACTTTCCTCAGAATGAAAGAGCAAATTTGCCATTCGGCTTGCCATGTCCCAAGAAGAGACGATCTTATGGCAACCTTTGAATCTGACATAGGAACAGATGAATGATCAAGGCCTGCCCTCTGTGTTCTTCGCTTTGCTGCCTTATTAGCTTCATTACTCATAATACCCACGTGCCCAGGAACCTAAGGACTATTTCAAATTTTGAACTACTAGATGGATTATTAGATTCTGAATACTCAGTGTAAGGATGTCAGAAGTGTAGAGTGAAGACACTGACCACAGAGCACTAATAGAGTTACTGCAGAGAACCATACGCCGTATTGAAGATAGCTGAATGAACTTCAGCGCCTCAAGGATTGCAAATTTTTCATCAGTATGCACGCTGCAAAAGGAATTGAGGCGAAAAGAACGGGTGGCACTATGGCAGTGGAAAACTGCACCAAAGGAATTGTTCATTGCTGAACCATCAGTGTATATGAACATATGATCCAAATAGATGTTTTTTAGTTCTCCAAAGTGCTGTTGGTACACAACAGCAGGAGTGTCTTGGTTTGGAAGTTTAGACAGCCGAATGTCGATGGTTGGTGGTGTAAGGACCAAGGTGGTGTAAGAGAGTGTGAGTATTTCACTGAAGGAGGTAGTATGATGACCTTCTCCTCTAGCAGTTGTTTAAAACGGACACCCGCTGGACGGGGTAATGAAGGTCTTTCTACCGTAAGAAGAAATATATTTTGGGGAATGTAGGTGTTGCTGAGTGGGGTGATTTGAAACCCCCATCAGTTTCATTCCGTAAGATTCAAGTAGAATATCACTTCTCTTCTTAAAAGATGGTTCGCCAGCGTCTACTAGTAAACATTCTATTCGATTAGTGCGGAAAGCACCAGTTGCAATGCGGACTCCTACATGATGGATACTGTTAAGGGAACGGTGATGCGGAGGCGTATACAATCTAATACATACTGAACACTCCATTCACTCCATTATCCTTAACACCCATTCACCTCATCGGCGCGTAACACACCTTGAGATTGAGGGTATTTTTATAGCCTGACCCGCCTGCGCATAGGAGATTGTCCTCTCACTCATCGGTATCTCTTACTACTTGAGGATGAACTCGTTGGTAAGGAATGTAGCTGTTCTCTGACAGTACGTCACCTACTAACTGATTCCAGAAAATACACGAGAATACGGAGACAGATTGGTCTGGCTGCAGATTTACCAACAATTCTTGGAAATGAAACTGTTAATGATAATAAACTATTGAATTTTATGAGTGGATCGGGGCTCCTCTCACAAGTTCTCTGAAGGGTTTAAATTTGCATTCTTCTTTCCTTATGTCCTTTTTTCCGTAATTTGAAAATTATAATTTTTCGGATTTTTTTCCTTTTTATGATATAATGCGTTCGGCAACTGTTTCCTTTTCTTTTCTTTTATCCTTGTGTTTAGATATTTGTTGAATTCAGGAGGGTTTTTTAGTGGGTATGGTCGAGATATTCGGCGAAGAGTCACTACGGCTCTTCTCTGTGGTGCGAAATAGCATTTTTCCCCATCTGCATGGGCTCTAATGACCTTGCTGTTGAATAAAGCCCCACAAAAAAAGGAATCAAATCCTCTTGTGAAGAATCAAAAGTTCCTCGTGTATAAAATATAATTTGACGATATAATAAGTATCAGATTCGGCCTTGCATCGAGTGTAGGGTTGCTTTACATGTATGCTTATCTGTAAAAAAATTGAGTAATTTGATAGTCTGGAACGTCAAGAAACTGGCGAGTTCGGTGGCGACGATTGGGATTCAAAAGTGTGAGGGTGGGGCAAAAAGTATTTGCAAGTAATATTAAAATCAGGGAACGTGTCTTATTATTAATTATTGCTTACTATAATGTTCAATTAAATGCTCAAATGTGTTATAATTAAAAATACTGGAAAATATATATGGTCGCTTTTTACTCTCTCATGTACGTAGTATATAGAAGTATTGTAATCATGAAAAAATTCGAAAGTGAGATTTCGACGGAAATATCCGTTTTGACGATCCTTGATTCTGAAAAACTTGTTTTTGGCATAACGTCCATCCGTAAACGTTCGATTCTGAGTAAACGGATGAACCAATTGAATTCGCATTTCGTATTTACAGTAGAATTGACTTGTCGATGCACGTGCTATATTTTTTACTTCAGAACAAAAGGTACTTCGTATGAAGGTCAAAGTTCTCTTTTGAATGTTTCTCAAAAACGGCTCCAACGATTGCTTAAATTTTCTGTACGTATAGTACTCTTTAAGTATGAATTACATCCGCATTAGTGGTATTTCGCTTGAAAGATTGGTATAGACGCAATAAATTAGTCTGCTACACTTGCACATTAGTTTACTCTTTCAAGAAGCTTGAATACTATTTTGCAGTATAAATGGACCAAACAGTCGTAGAATACACTTTTGGTAAACTGAAATGAGAGGATAAAATACATAGAAGGACGGCAAACTCATTGCAGATAGGAAAATACATCAATTTCTGTTTACTACGAAATTACATTTACATAACACTTTTACGATATTATAAGACAGATATGTCGCTATATGTTTTGAATATTTGTTTTACTTTCAGATTTCAAATAAAAGACAGTAATAAGTTCATCGAGCGACTTTGAGCATGAATAGAGGACTGGTAGACGACTAAAATATAGAGAACCACACCACAAATGAACCTTTCACTATCGAATGTTTTCTCACTCTGTGCTGCAGACGGAGAAACGTATATGAGAAAGTATGTGGAATGGTGTTGCACCACTAGTTAAAAATCATTATTAATACATTTTATTAAAAATCAATGTGCATTCTATCAACATATTTCAGTAATTGTTTGATTTTCTGCTATTATACGAACGAACGGTTCACGTGTCTTACTTATCAGCTGATGAAAATTCATGTCATTGATTTTTTTTACAAGTCCAATTCAGTATGCAGGAGGCAGCAATAGTGTTACTATTTCCCCCCCCCCCCAACCCCTGAAAAAAAAATTAAAGGATTTAAAATAATATTTTAGTAGTGTATCTATGTATTTTTTTCACTGTCATATATTTATTCAATTCATACATTTCAAATTGCATTTGTATTGACTTCATGCATTTGCGAGATCGATTGTGGAGTTTTTCATTTCATACATTCACGATTTAAAGTAATGAAAAGCTGTTCTGTACATTTTAGGCTCTTGACCAGAAGAACAAAAAATTCTACCTACCAAGTTTTCAGGCCCTTCAGGTCTTCCCGACTCGCGTGACTCCCGCGTCGCGGGATCTGCGGGGATGTACGTTACGCCACCATGGGAAGGACGGCAAAATAGCTACGAATGACCCTGGTGTTTGGTCGGCTTATTTACACACACACACACACACAAAAGAAAAGAAAAGACACCTAGTGAAACCCACTGCCTTTCAGTGAAAATTGGAATTTATAGAAATTTAAATGCGTAATCTGATTTTACGGCAATAGTAAATGTCGCACTTTCATTAATACGTTCTACTGAACATTCTCTAAAATAGTATCTTCGAGTGTAAAATGCTTCGAAACTATATATTTCATTATCGAGACAAAAACTGTACACTGGAAATGAATGGATGGACCTCACAAAAAAGAACGTCGGGTGACAGCGACGGGATTCAACAAATCGGCCAGCGATGGAAACCCTGACACGTAATTTTCTTACAAGCTGCTGTGCAAGTCTCCACCACTGACTGCGGCACTGTACCAATCGCATGACATTTTCTGCATATTTCCACTGGTTTAAATAATGAAATAAATCAAAGACAATTAGGTGATTACCAAAGATAGTATATAAATTTTTTTTATAATTCCGAGTTTTCGATGATTAAAATAAAATTTGTTTTTCCTTTAAAAAAGGTGGCGGCTGCCCCACACCACTTCTAACTGCCACCACTGAAGGATTTACAACTGACACCGAGCAGATTGCAATTCCGAATCAACTGGATCACATTTCGTACTTTCTGCGGGTGATGTAAAATAAACATGGAGTCGACAGCTAAAACCAGTCGTTGCTAGTTATGGCACGATGAGGTTGGTAATAAGTGAGACTGTGAAGTCCATTATGGAGCACAATACTCTTGGTTTAGGGGAGTATCGAGATTCTCAGTGAAAACCATTATATGGGTAGACGAAGGGACAGTATTTGTTTATGACCTTTGATGTTGACGAGCCCTAAAGCCCCACCAAAAAAAAAAAGTATTTGTTTATTTTAGAAGAGGAGGAGGAGTATATTTATCTCCAGACTGAAAACTTTCCTGAAGCAAAGAAATCGCGCGTCGGTGGAAAGCACGTCCCACGTAACAAATATCGGAAGAAATATTTCATTCCCGCCCTCCGCTCAAAATTAGCTTGTTACGCCACCGCCCCCTCACCTGTACCCTTACCCCTCGCTCCCTGGCCAGCGTGAAGCGCTGCGTCGTTGGCGCACCCAGCGCGTCTATATTAAAGCAAGCGCTCGTAGAAAGAAGTCTTCAGTCTCATCTTGCTCTTCCTCCATTTTTCCGTGTATTTCTCGATTCTTTTTCATAATGTTAACTCGCTACACAATGTGCATATTTTGCTCTGATATTGTATTGATTGCTGTAATGTTAGCCGTTCACCGCAGATGATGGAAAATGACGTCACTGATGTTTTTGCTGAATTGTTGCGTGCAAGATTTGGGAAATTGCGGATGTTTTATTTTACGTATGTTTTACATGCTATGTTGGAGTATTAACCAATTACGACACAACGTGACCAACAACTATTATGGCACATGGTTGAAATAGGACTGCCATAGTATTAATGACTTTTACGACTACTGTTGGTAGCCATCTCATTACCGATTGCCCCCCAGGGGACTTACATCTAGTAAGTACGTGTTTGGCGAACACGGGGCCCCGAGCTGAGTCTGGCATTGCTCCCACTTACTTGTGCTATGCTCCTTCCTTTCTCTTTTCTGACCTCCCTTGGTCACCTCTTGTTCTTTTCGATCCCGACGCTATTAGGGCTA
>NNCF01126349.1:346207-381174 GCA_002313205.1 Laupala kohalensis | reverse complement strand
ATGCAGGAGGGTTTTTAGTGGGTATGGCTGAGTCTTTCGGCGAGTCCCACACGCGGGGAGAGTCATGTTGGCTCTCCCTAGTGCGTAACTGCATTTTCCCTACCTGTACAAGTTTTAAGGGCTCTAATGACCTCGCTGTTGACGAGCCCTAAAGCCCCACAAAAAAAAAATCATTACCGATTGTATTTTTAACTTCCAAAATAATAAGAAGTCCTCAATAGATTTCATTTGATGCAATATAAGTAACTTAATTCAACACATTTTCGCACAAGTTAAAATGTTTACTTCATAATAACTGTGTAACTGCATTTTAAAAAATATTGCGTTATTATGAATTATTCAAACGAATAATCTTACGGTAACAATCATTAATAACAGTTTATTCACAAAAAAATAATGAAATCACTTAAATTAAAAATACTCTTACATTTAACTGTGCATTTTCAGCTATACCGGAGCTCATACTTACAACACTCGTCTGTCTGCCTCAACGTAATGAACACGAACGACAACGTTGTGCCATAACCAACGTTGTGGTTTATTGCATTCCTTTATTAACCTTTTAGTCTAGAAAAAAGAGGCTTTTACCTTGAAAATTTTATTTTAAATTAAGTTTAAGTTTTATTTCGAGTGATTCTTATGTATTGTCGGTCGCTGAGTCCAAAATTTGACTTTGCGTTCCGAAATCTCTGCCGCATAACTTAGCATTTTGCAATTATTAAAAAAAAGGAGCGCGTAAAATTTATATATATATATATATATATATATATATATNTATATATATATATATATATATATATATATATATATATATATATATCGTTTTCTATAGGTTTTAGAACAGACGTATTGCTTTACTAAATTAAAGTAGGAAAAAACCTGACAACTTTCAAGCACACAGTGCCGCGGATTCCAGGATCATAAGCAAAGAATTGAAAAGAAACTATATTTAAAGTGACCATCCCGATTGGAGAAGGCACATACTTTCTCGTTCTCATGGCAGAACATACCAAATGCATCGGAAATGTATTTCTTTTACCTGGGAAGGGAAAAAAGTGTGGTCAAATTATGTGACCTGGAAATTCTTACTGATGATATAACCACTGATAATATCCTCTTTTTACATGTGTTATGTGAGCGTGATAAAACGTATACCCTTAATCAACATGACAAAATGAAATTTGTGAAAATTCTGAAGGAACATAGCAACTTTCTAACATATGCCTCTCCACGTAACGATCCCAATTCTACTAATTTTAAATCTGGTGCAGTTCAAAAAGTGTTGTATTTATATAGTAATCACGATCGTGACAGAATTAATAATGACAGATACAAATGTTTCACTTAGATATAATATTGGTTCTAAACTGCTTGTCTTGATATATTTATACTTGAATGACAATAGTTATACGAATATTATTAAATATCAATTTTTAATGTAATACTTTATTAGTACTCGCTAATACAAGGCCATTATTAGTGAAAACTAATAAATTTAAATTTTAAATTTATTGTCAAAAAATGCAGCACAAACTGCGTATGACCACGTGGAGGACAATAAACTAACTTACTCTCCGGAGGCAAGCAAGAGACCATCCCATCAATTCCGATCAAGGGCCCTAAGGCAGAGGCGGATTTAACATTTCAGCAAAATATCCTAGATAAGGTAAAAAGTTAGCTACGAGTTATAATACTTACACAATATCAACATGTTTGCAATTTAACGGTAAAAAAATTAGTTTTACATGTACGAATTATTATCAAACTGTAGATTATTCTGAATATAAGGTTTACAAATCATAAGAATTGAAATAATACTAAATTCATATGTCTTGTTTCAATAAACGCGCCCCTAGACAAAAGCCTAGAGAACCTGTCTAAGAAATCCGGCCCTACCCGAAGGAAAACCGGAGCAAAACCCGGGCCAGGATGGGGCTACAGAATTAATGTACACAACCATGCCAAACTTGAGTACAAATAAAACTAAATTAATGTGAGCCATAACACAACACAATCGTGCAAGAAAATAGTTTTTGAAATTGTTATAAGTTTTTTTAAAGTACTACAGCAATGCCGTGATAAAGTACAAGACGGATTTAACTTTTATTAAAATCAATAAATTCTTTTACATTGTAGAAGCACTGGTGCAGGAGGTAGTTTGTAACCGCGGATTTGAAGATATTCAATTTCATAATATCTTTTATATATTTTGGGGGAGGGAATTATATAGAATGATTCCCGAATGATATGGTCATCCCCGCAGGGGGCTCAGTTTTGACAGAGTGTGGGTTTGGCGAACCCACGGCACTGAGCTGGGGACTGGTACTGCGCCACCTGTCCTTGGACACTAAGCTTTGGGCATGCTTCAGCGACCACCATAGGGTGCGATGGTGGAAAGTTGCGTGTTGCAAAGGGTGGAGTTCTTGCCTTCATCGGCCATGTCGCGAGGAAGGATTAAACCGCTATTAAAAAAACCCTCAACCTCAAGGTGTATTACGCGCCGATTAGGTGAATGGGTGTTGAGCATAAACACTCGCTAGCGGAGAACCTCTAGGGCAACTGCCGCACCCCATTTGAATAAGGCTTAATGGCGTAATGCTGGGGCTCCCCGTCACCAGACATATTCCTCCGAACTCATGGGACAAAATGACAGAAGTCTCGGTTTCCCCGCTTTGCGCAGTGGGTGTGCCGCAAGGTGTGTATTTCACCAAAGGATCTTCGAAGTGGCCGAGGGTACACAGCCCTCCCGCTTCAGAAACAAAAACGGATAAGAAACAACATTTCTCACGCGAATGTTTTCGTCGTAATGACACACATAGGTTCGTTCTATATTTACAAAGGGTTACAGGGATTAGTTGGAACGCTGAAGTCAAGGGGTTCCGTAATGAGTCAGTGCTGTTGGAAAATAAAGCCAACCAGCAAGCGTTGGCACTTTTGAAATGTACTTTGTTGGGAGAGTTCCCTGTGAAGTGCGAGCTCCATTCTGAGCTTAATCCCAGCAAGGGAGTCGTAAGCTGCAGGGACATTATGGATATGGCAACAGAAGAACTTGTTGTAGAAAGGGAGACTGACCACTTAGTTGAGGTCAGTCAAATCATGAAGAAGGTTAATGGTGTTCCGCAGAAGACCAGTTCCTTCATCGTGACATTTGACTCCTCAGCTTCCGAAATATCTAAAAGCTGGATGGCTTAACCTGTTTCCCTTCATTCCAAATCCTCTGCGGTGTTTCAAATGTCAGAGATTTGGACTTAACAACATCCTGTAAGGGCCAAATTACTTGCGGGAAGGAGGGACACGAACCCGGCGTTTCTTGCCCGGGGTCTGCAAAGTGCATTAAATGCACAGGCAGCCACCCGATGTGGAACAGGGTGTGCATCGCCTTTCTGGAAGAAAAAAAAGTGCAGGAGATCAAGACTACTGAGAAGATCCCGTACGGTGAAGCGCGGAAGAAATACAGAGCTTTACACCCTATATATTCTACCAGTTACTCCACCGCACCGAAGACTCCTATAATAATGACGTATATTTCCGTTCAAACCGTTTTCACTGAATGTCTACGACAACGTCGTGCACATGCTAGTGCAAATGCGGGAAAGATGATGATCAAGCTGTTCTTGTTAAGCCAAAAACTGCATCCACAACCCGTCAATTTACTTCACTGAAAACATCTAGCTGTGTGACACGTGCCTCATCTAGTACTCAGCAACAGACAAAGGCAAAGCAGAGTTCCAAGTCTAAACAAAAGAAACTTTTTTTTAAACAAACACAACAACATCCAAGAAGTCGCAGAGACGTCAAAACAACGTCTCTGTACTAACTTTCTCCGAGTCGGATTGTGCATTGTCCAGCGGTGACGCGGAAATGCATATTCAGAAGCCTGACCAAGGAGGTTCCAAATAATAATGGCTTCCATACTTCAGTGGAACCATATTGGCTATAGAACTCAACGTGAACAGTTACAGCGCTTAGCGCGTTGCAATCCGATCTGTATTTGCCTGCAAGAAACTCACCTTTTACCAGAACACTCTCCCTCTCTACGGGGATACTTCAGCTTCAGATATGACAACACCACGGGAGATAGAGCAAGAGGTGAAACTGCCGTGTTTGTTAGAAACAGTATCCTCTGTTCACCTGTTCTACAAAACTCAAATCCAGGCTATACCAGTCAAAATTTACAGAATACCAGCTATCACCATGTGTTCAATATATCTTCCTCCGACACGAGATTTCTCGGAGACATCCCTCAGAGAAATAATTCACCAACTCCAACGACCATTCCTCCTCCTCGGAGATTTCAACGCTCACAGTGCATTGTGGGGTTCGTCAAACTATTGCCCCAGGGGCCGATTTCTGAATTATCTTTTTGATCGTGAACATGACTAATGAACACCGGGAGATGGCCCACTTTTCGTTTGCCACGGGGTCTTGGACTGCTATACACCTGTTAATTTACTCTCCTGAAGTTGCTGATATCTTTCAATGGAAGGTATAAGAAGATCTGCATGGTAGGGAACATCATCCTATCTACTTGTCCTTGCAAGAACGGGCGACTGTTCCCGATTGCAAGCCACAGAAATGGATTCTCAGAAGGGCTAACTGGACACTGTCTTCAGAGAACCGGAAAGTGTCCAAGAGAGAGTCGACCATCTGACCCAGGTGATTCATCACGCCGCTGAGGGATCCGTTCCAAAAACATCCATGTTTCTGCGAAGACCTCATGTCCCCTGGTGGAACGACACGTGTCGGTCCGCCATTCGGGCGAGGCGATGAGCATTGCGGAAATTTAAGGATAGTCCATCTCCGGAAAACCTAGCCGCATATCGGATTGATAGAGCAAAAGCGTGCAGAACTATCAAAGAATCCAGATCCACCTCCTGGAAAGAGTTTCTAAGTATCATTAAGAGAACAACATCGTCCACTAAACTATGGGAGTCAATCCGAAAGGTATCTGGAAAGTATTCTCTAGTCCCAATATCTGGACTCAATTATCAGGGTCAGGTTCTCACCGACTCAAAGAAATGGCAACTGATGGCTGAATACTTTGCAGACCTAACATTACAGCAAACTGCGATCCTGATTTCGCGAGGAAAAAGGAAATAGCAGAGAGCACCTCCATTGACATTTGTTCCTCAAAGTACAAACTATTTATCACTACCCTCTCAATGTGGAAACTTGAGTCAGGTCTAGCGACAGCCTACGACACTGCTCCTGGCCCTGATTCCATTCATTATGAAATGCTCAGACAACTCAGTCTAGAATCGAAAGAATATCTTCTGGATGTCTTTAATCATTCATGGTCCGAGGGAGTATTCCCTAATTCGTAGAAAGAAGCAACGCTAATCCCCCTACTAAAACCCGGAAAGGACAAAACGACCATAAGTAGTTATCGAAGCATTGCCTTGAGTTGCGTTGGTAAAACTGAAGAGAGTTATCAACCGACGTCTCGTCTGGTATCTTGAAAGGCATAACCTGCCGAGTCGATCTCAGTGTGGTTTCCGGAAGTTCCATTCCACTCCGGACAACTTACTTCTCCTGGAAACAGCAATCCAAAATGCTTTCGTTCGAAGACGTGTCATCGGAATATTCTTTGACATCCAGAAGGCTTATGATACTACTTGGCGTCATGGCATTTTAAACTAACTGTATGCCTGGGGGTTTAGAGGACATCTTCCTCTGATGCTACTGTCCTTTTTGGATCAGCGCTCCTTCCGCGACAGAATTGGAAGACACCTCGGATTTCCTTCTTCAAGAAAACGGTGTTTCTCAGGGCTCAGTCTTGAGTGTGACCTTATATGCAGTGGCCATAAACAGCATAACATCTGCTGTAAAGAATGCTGTTTTAGACTCTCTCTTTGTTGATGACTTTGCCATCTTTTGTTCATCACAGTGTGTCACAGGAGCGGAGCGACAAATCCAATAGATTTAATCACTGGTCCTCAATAGATTTAATCACTGGTCAAAGACGACAGGTTTTCTTTTCTCTATTGAGAAAACACGCTGTGTTCCTTCAGTAGGAGACCAAGCCTTCTGGCAGAACCTCACCTCGCCCTGGGGAACAACGTTCTACAATTCTATCCTTTTGGAAAATTCTTAGGTCTAATCTTTGATCAGAGACTGAATTGGATTGAACTTCTGACAGACCTAAGAGCAAGAACATTAAAGTCTCTGAATTTATTGAAGTGCCTGAGTAGCAGGGAATGGGGCGCTAATCGCTCCTCCTTGCACCAGTTTTATCGAGCATTCATAAGATCTCGGCTCGATTATGGTTGCGTTGTATATAGCTCTGCTCGTGCAAGCTATTTAAAGAAGTTGTAAAGTGTCCACCATGCAGGAATGCGACTAGTGACTTGAGCTTACCGCACTAGTCCCATTCAGCGTTTGTATGCGGAGAGTGTGCGAACCATCTCTTTGCCTCCAGACTGCTCATGCTACGACACTTTTGCCACGTGCTAACTTTACCCGACAATCAGGTGCTCAATGCAGTATTTCATCCTACCTCTACTTCCATCCGTTTTTACAACAACAGACTGAGAGCTACCAAACATTTTGATATCGCTGTAAACAAATTAAGGAAACCTTGAATATACGCACACCTAATGTCTTAAATCAAGGTTTCAGTAAGACTCCTCTTTGGGGTGTGCACAAACCGAAGATTAATTTCAATCTTCTGTATTATGACAAGAAGAAAACTCCAGCTGCGATGTTGAGGGTATACTTTGACCTAATCCTCGACAAACACCGAGTCCATATCCCTGTGTTTACAGACGGGTCGAAGCAGGTTGATGGTGTCGGCTGCTCCATGGTGTTTCCCCATACAACCTGTGGCTACCGTCTTGGCGACTCGTGCAGCGTTTACACAGCTGAGTGTTACGCCTTATTGAGAGCACTGCGATCAACAAAGTGCTCCCGCGGATCAAATTTCCTGATTTGTTCACATTCGCTAAGTGCCCTTCATGCTATTCAAACAATGTATACAGCTGATAGCTCATCCAGAACATCCAGGATGTGCTTTGTTCGCTCCAAAGTGATGGAAAGAACGTAATGTTTTGCTGGATTCCAAGACACGTGGGAATCAGAGGAAATGAGGAAGCAGACGTTTCCGCTAAGGCAGCATGCCTCAAGAATCGCGTGGATTTCTTTTCGATTTAAAAAAGGGATCTCCTAAATTCCATCAAGACAAGGATTCTGAGTGAATGGAACAATGAGTGGTTAGCTGCTGAAAGGAACAAGCTCCTGCTTATCAAATCCTCTGTTAAGTCGTGGAGCAATTCCTGTTGGTCAGCCCGGCGCGAAGATGTCCTGCTGACCCGCTGCACATAGGACATTGTCCTCTTACTCATCGGTATCTCTTACTACTTGATGATGAACTCGTTGGTGAGGAATGTAGCTGTTCTCTGACAGTACGTCACCTACTAACTGATTCCAGAAAATACACGAGAATACGGAGACAGATTGGTCTGGCTGCAGATTTACCAACAATTCTTGGAAATGAAACTGTTAATGATAATAAACTATTGAATTTTATGAGTGGATCGGGGCTCCTCTCACAAGTTCTCTGAAGGGTTTAAATTTGCATTCTTCTTTCCTTATGTCCTTTTTTCCGTAATTTGAAAATTATAATTTTTCGGATTTTTTTCCTTTTTATGATATAATGCGTTCGGCAACTGTTTCCTTTTCTTTTCTTTTATCCTTGTGTTTAGATATTTGTTGAATTCAGGAGGGTTTTTTAGTGGGTATGGTCGAGATATTCGGCGAAGAGTCACTACGGCTCTTCTCTGTGGTGCGAAATAGCATTTTTCCCCATCTGCATGGGCTCTAATGACCTTGCTGTTGACGAACTATAAAGCCCCACAAGAATGAGATATGGTCCTTTTTGGCAAAGAGTGGTTGACACTCTAGGACAATGAATATTATTACTGTTGCGAGTATTGTGTTCGTGAACGAGAATGTTTCGTATGAAGCAAGTAGTACTTAAGTAACTCTTTCTTAACAAGCACGACCGTTTCATAAATGTAAATGCAGGGAAGTGTTAAGATATTTAATTCCTTAAATAATGGTTTACAAGAGTTTTGGGGGTGAGATTTACAAATTATCTGTACTATCCTCTTCTGGATTCTGAAAGTTTGAATACTCTTACCGTAATTGCCCCAGAAGATAATGCCGTAACATAAATGGGAGTAAACGTTTGCAAAATATACGGAATGCGTAACACAATTTTCTTAATTTGGAATTAAGATTGTCAACGTGAGTTTCATCTTAGGTTGTCTGGAGACCTAAGAATTTTTTTATTTGTAACAGGTTTTAATTGTGTTCCGTTGAAAGAAAGAGAAATCGGGGTAAAGATTTTGTGATACTATTGTGAAATGACATATACTGTTTTTTCAGTGTTTACAATGAGACGGTTTGCATGGAACCAAGCTGAAAGGTTAGACAACAAGAAAACCGAAAGGTTAGATAACAAGAAAGCCGAAAGGTTAGACAACAAGAAAGTCGAAAGGTTAGACAACAAGAAAGTCGAAAGGTTAGACTTTCGGTTGTCTTGAAAGTCAATAGGTTAGACAACAAGAAAGCCGAATGGTTAGACAACAAGAAAGCCGAATTGTTAGACAATAAAGTATTACATTAAAAATCGATTGTCTATAATAATTTTTGCATAAGTATTGTCCTTCAAATACAAATGTTTCACGTTTAAAAATTATGCAAATCTTGAAAAAGTCAGAGATAGAGACGCAAGACAATCAGTTCGAATGTATCACGTCAAACAATGACCAGGAGAAGAAAATAATCCTTGTGTATTGGGAAAACAGAGCAAACGTGGTTTTATATTTTATCGCCTCATACACTTTTACTCCCGATAAAATACTGAAAATGATTTATTGCATATGCCAATATTGCAAATTTTTTAATCTGCCTCTGCCTTCAGGCCCTTAATCGAAATTGATGGGATGGTCCCTTGCTTGCTTGCAGAGAGTAAATTAGTTTATTGACCTCCACGTGGTCATACAGTTTGTACTGCCTTTTTGACAATACATTTATGAAATTTATATAGATTTGCACAAAAATATCAAAACATGTGCATTGTTTACAATCCTTTGCACATAGATGAGTTAGAGTAATATGGTGGAAAATCATGGACCCTCTGCCCAACTTGGATACAGTATTCCCGTAGACTTTAGTGAAGTATTTCATTGAGGCATAAAAAATTGGATAATACCTTCTCCAAAAATTGCTTCTTCCTTTCATGCTGCATACTACTTCTTTTATGCCATAAAATTATAATGAATCACATGTTTTTTTACATTAAGTGTTTAAATAAAAGAGGACGAACTCTGGTGTATCTCTCTCACATATTACCTTCGGACTTTGTGGACTGGCACCTATGACACAATTTAATCATCACATGAAGAATGTCAACCTATAGTTGGCTTATTTAATGGAATTTCATTATTTCGTACTTTCTGTTGTGCAGGTAAATTTTAGCTCATCAAAACAATAGTTTAAATCATATTTGCTATGACAATCCTCTGTTCCACACCTGTCAAATTGCAGATCATAAAACAGTGTTGAAAAAATGTAATTGTTGAGTTTCTGTGTTTTTAAGTTTTGGTTGGATATTTCCATATTTATGCTTTTGCATGTGGAAATGGACAACCAGAATAATTACTTCTGTGTTAAACAGGTTGTGAAATAAAATTATATTGCTTATTGTGTATCTTAATTTTTATTTCAGCACTCTGGTGCCTTGGAAGATTTTTCGACAAGTTCTTAATGAAGTCCACCCCATCAGTTCAGGCCTTGAAGCTATGGCTTTGAAATCAACCATTGACCTCACGTGCAATGATTACATTTCAAATTTTGAATTTGATGTTTTCACCAGGTTAGTAAACTTTTTTGTAAATATTTGTATCCAAGATATGAAAAGACTGATTAAAAATTAACCCAACTTTGTTACTGGGAGAATATCTATAATTTTTATTTTTTGCTACCTTAAAGATTTTTTTCCATAATGAAAGAAGTAAAGAGTATTTTCACCCCATGAATGAGAAAAAAGAATCAGATAAAAAAAAATGTTACTCGAGAGTAATGAAAAAGTTTTCAAGTTAATGAAAAATAGAAGGTCATCACTTAAAAGTCACTCGCATATTAGACAAAACAGTTTCCTCAGTCACATACAAAATGGACCAATTCTTCTCTCATCGGCTTACTTTGACCATCCGTTAGATCCAGTTTTTTTGTTCCAATTTTGTAGAAACCATCTGCTGTGGTATTAATTACAACACAAGTTTTTTTTAATTAGTTTTCCCCTACCATTTTAGTTTGATGTATTTAAAATATAGTAATAATAATTAATATATTAATCTGTAGACAAAACATTTTATCTAAAAAGATGTCTATAAAAAATATTGTATACTTTTAATATATCAATATTTCTTATGTCAACCTTGACTCATCCATATCAGGACTGGATATGATAATTGTCTCCTAACCTAGCTAGCAGATGTGACTTATTGGTGGTTGATTTCATTTTTCTGCTTGTTTATTTATTTCCATTTTTTATGTCATTTGATTAGGTGTGTAGCTGTTGTATATCCTTATCTTCTTCTATTAGATCCTTTTAAGATGATTTGTTTTCATTAGCTAAGATTTATCGATTAGTTTTTAAAGAGGTTCCTCGTCATTAATGTTTTTTTAAATACCTCTGAGGGTAGTGACGAAGCAAAAAGCCATACTACAGATTCCATACGAAACATATGTTCATGTATTCACATCTTCACAGCTCTTACTGATTAAAGATTACATTCTCCCAAGAAGTTCCATCATGTTCTGATAAACAGCATTTGTCTAGTTTCTTATTGTCACCAGAAAAACTTCAGTGACATTTACAATTACAAAGTATGGATTAGAAAAAAACAAAGCATTGGTTTGTGGAGTAATTCTTGGATGAATTTTAAATATGCCATGATGAAGTTTTAACTTCCCTATAACCCACCATTCAGCTCATGGAAATCAATCTTCAGTTGGTGTGCTAAAGGATTTGCACAATTCCGGTACATTTTATAAATAAACCAGTTAATCGTAGAAAAAAACTAGGATATATGACAAAATAAACTTTTTTTGTAACAATAAGAAAATAAACACATGCACTTAATCAGAACATGATGAATTTCTGGGGAGGATGTGAGTTTTAATAGAAGTAACCTCATACTTAATCCTAACATAAACTGAATAAACTAGTATATTCTTTAAATAAGTCTAATAGTCAGGATAAACTAATTTGGCCTGGTGAAGTGTAGTACAAATCACTTTGTCCTGACATGTACTGGACAAACTAGTTTGGTCAATAACAAATAAGTTTCTCAAAACAGTACATGGTTTTCATATTTGGGATGTGTGAGCCATTATAAGAAGCTCAAATTCAAAATTTTTAAGTTATTGAATACAAAATAATGTATTTCTTCTTAACTTATTACCTTGTATTTTGGAACACACTCTATCTTAATCTTAATAGAACAATCTTAAATAGAATTAGAGAATAATAATTGAAAATGTGACAAAAAACCTGTCAGTCCAAGTTTTTAGTAATTTACTCACAAGTTTTCTTTCAATATTATTTACAATAAGATAAATTTTGTTTTTTCTGTTTCTGAAAATAATTTTACAGATATTTATTAATAGTATATATGCAACCCAACATCTCTCCTTCCCAATTCCCTTACTCAAGTCCAATAGTCTGGTGGAAGAGAAGGTCTCATGACCTCGCCAAAAGACATAAAATAAATAAATAAATAAATATGCAATTGCAAGTGTATACAATTGTGAGAATCCTATGCTCACAGTAAGAAGTTGTATTAGGTGTCTTAAGGGAGAAAATAACATGAGTAAAAATTATATACAGTGCCGTATGATGTTTGGAAAATATAATGAAGGAAAAAGGAGATACTTATACACTTTATTGTTAACAGAAATCTATAAAATTATTTTCAGAAAATCAAATAACAATATTCATCTTTTCAATTAAAATAATATTGCAATAAAATTTGTCAGTCTCAGGAGCTTTAGTTATAATTTAATTTTTGTCAGAATTTGATTTCAAAGAAATTACGTTTATTTTTTAAGATTTTTTTTTCTTTTCATACCTCATTAATTTATTTACCAGGTTATTTCAACCTTGGACAACTTTACTCAGGAATTGGCAAATCCTGGCAGTCACACATCCAGGTTATGTAGCATTCCTTACGTATGATGAGGTAAAAGCAAGACTGCAAAAATACATCACTAAGCCAGGAAGGTAAGTTACCACATTTATTTAAACAACTATTGTCAAATTGCTTTCAGTTACCACTGGCTACTTTACCTCTCCTGACACCAGAAACCTAGCTCGCTTGGCTGTACAGACAACCTTTTTGTGATGTGTTGTACTGCATTATTTATATTTTTTGGACGATGATTGACACAAATTGTTTGCGTACTGTGTTAGAATTATATATTCAAATTAAAACTTGACTAGTGTCATCAGTTCACTTTTCAGAAAGATATATTGAGAAAACTAGAATGGTGACTTAATTTTAAGTAATGATGGATTATCATTTGAAAAATGTTTTGTATGAATTGAATGTGCACACTCCGTGTAATATGTGATGTATTTTCGTCTCATGATATTTGATTAATTTGATGTGTATTTTGTCCCAGCTATGTATTCCGCTTAAGTTGTACACGTCTTGGACAGTGGGCTATTGGATATGTCACTGGAGATGGAGATATTTTGCAAACTATACCTCAAAACAAGTCGCTGTGCCAGGCATTGTTGGATGGCTATCGTGAAGGATTGTAAGTATTCTTCTTACATTTTATTCACAACATAACAAGCAAACTAATTAATTCCTATTGGTGTCTCTTGCACCTGGCATTGGATTTGGGGTTGGTGACAAAATAGATAAAATATTGTGGGTGTAGTTTTGAGGTGTATATGGGTTGTAAGCTATTTTTGACTAAATATATGACATACACTGATAAACAATTCTTTGCAGTTTACAAGCACCAAAGTATTACCAGACACAACATTGTGTTCACAAAAATGAATTCAAAATATTAAATTCAAACCATGGGCCTTATGATCTGTTGGTCAGTACATTTTGTACTGTTACAGCTTCACTTACATTGGGAATAAGTTTGCCAATGTCTAAATCACTTCGAAAGTTTCCACAAGTCACTTCAACCCTGAGTTATGTCTGTCAAATGTATAGAAATTAAAACATCGTGACAAATTTTGAAAGAATGTCATAAGAGTCTTTCTCACAACCTAGGGCTCATACTCATTTATGTGACCTTTAGGTGTTAATAGTGCAGTGGTAATGTAGTTATTCGTTGTTTTGGAGGGGTTTGCATCCCCGTGTCTAAAGGTCTGCTGGTGCCCATGGTCTATTTGTTTTTACACTATATTCACTAGAAAAGTAATGTCTGGAAGTGCCTCATAATATAATCCTTGTTATTATAGAGTACCATCTTTTTCTACCAACTTCAAATTTAGATTTATGTTCTATTAAAATAGTTGCTGCAAGTTCTTAGAGGAATTCACCAATTTGCATAGTTTGGCATGTGAAGCAAAATTACATAAATTTTCAGCAAATTTAACAATGATGTTTTCCCCTAATCCTCTCTATCATTAATTGACTGTCTTGCTATTTGTTGAGCCAGATTATAAAATACACTATATCCATTTTGAATTTAACAAAGAAACATATCCTTTACACTAGTGGTTCTCAAAATTTGTAGACCTGTGGCCTCCGTGTGCCACATTTCTGCAGTGCCCCTGATGTAAACTACTCACTGTGTATTACAGTAAAATTTTAGTTTTATTTTTACCTAGATTACTGTTCACATAATAGTGTAACTAATATGAAGTGATAGAGATAAAACAGATAAAACTGCACCCTACAGAAATGTTTTGATACCCTTATGGAGATTTAAAATATAAACCACTTGACCAACTTGAAAACATTTTCTGGGTTTGATTAAATTGGTTTTGCAATAGTGAGACTAGTTTTGGTTTATGTTTCAGATGGAAAAAAAATTTGTATGCTTAGCAAACACTAACACATGGGCAGTTTAAAATGTAATGTATAATATTTTATGGGTGCAGTAGAATCTCATCTATGCGGCCTATTGTGGCGGCTGGTAGGGTCAGATAGCAAAATGGCCTTATACACCAATCACATCTAACCATTGTTGAACTAGATGGCTTAAATAACGTTTGAATTCAATTTATATCTGAGGATTCCTATATATGTGTTCCCAAAAAAACTTAATTTACTGCTTAGTGACAGCTCACAAATTCATGGCTCTTGGTTGATTGTTTTTCAAAAACTTTTTTTTTTTATCCCGAACTGGATAGTTGTGAGCCGAATAGCCTTGAGTCTATTGTATCTATATATAAGAGAAAAGGAAGAAGGTCATTCAGCTTGTAAGAGAGTTTTGGAAATACATCATAACAAATTGATGAAATATGGATGTATTCAGTAACAAAACAAATTACAAATGTTTTGTTTGAATTATGGTGAATATCTTTCATTCGGTGTCTCATCTTGAACCTTTTTGCATCTGAGAAGGGTTTAGTTTGAGAGAAAGATTCACAAGAAATAGTTGTTTCAGATCCACCGAGGGTTTGTCATTTGTCTCTTGTTGAAGACTTCTGTTTTTAAACAAATAGCTCCATAAGCCCCTCTGGTAGCTCGGGTGGTAGCATTCTTGCTCCTCACCAAGTCATCCCGGGCTCAATTCATAATGGGGCCAGATAAAAATCTGTAGCTTTTCACATTAATGTCCCAGTTCTTACAACTGTGGCTACTGAAAAGCGAACCCTCCTCCCTCTATCCACCTCCTCATACTATCAATAACTCGTAACTATTACTAACCACTCCTACTAACAATAGCCTGCAGCTCAATTCCTAGTCCTTATCGCTCCATGTAGATAAGCTTCAATAGCATGCTAGATTTCCCATTTACAAATACTACAATGGAAAAATAGCTCATTGGTAAAATATAAAATTATGATCCCATAAATTCCTGACCAAAAAATTATCTTTGTATAATACCTCAATTTTGGACATGGAAAAAAGAAAAGGATATTTCCTAGAAGTTACCTTTTAGACAGAATTTAAATGTAAGTTCTTATAATGAAATTAAAATTATTTGCTGAAGGAACAAAGAAAAATAGATGGCTTTCTTTATTTCATTGGTCTTAAAATTTTCTTTACATTGTGGGTGTGGTGTTTAATTATTTTTGTTGCTTTTACTCAATATTATTAATGTTGCAGTTATTTATATCCTGATGGCCGTAATGTGAACCCTGATCTCTCATGGGCTGTTCAGCCAACACCTGAAGATCATATAAAAGTGACTCAGGAGCAATATGAACTCTACTGTGAAATGGGCTCTACATTCCAACTATGCAAGATATGCGCAGAGAATGACAAAGATATCAGAATAGAGCCATGTGGACATCTCCTCTGTACTCCTTGCCTTACATCATGGCAGGTATGATGAAAGTCCCTTTTCAATAAAATGTTATAGTTCCTTTGTAACATACTGTTGGAGTTGTAAAAGAAGTGTGGTATGAT
Organism: Laupala kohalensis; assembly: GCA_002313205.1. Taxonomy (NCBI): domain Eukaryota; kingdom Metazoa; phylum Arthropoda; class Insecta; order Orthoptera; family Trigonidiidae; genus Laupala; species Laupala kohalensis. The sequence goes on along the minus strand of NNCF01126349.1, from coordinate 365,557 downwards.
TTTTATGTTTGTTAATAAATACCATGTGAAACAAAAAGATCTATAATTATGAAAAAGTGTGCATGTATATGTGTGAGCCTTGGTGACATGGGTATGTAGATTGTATATTTGTGTACACTTTAAAGCTTTAGATACTTATTTGAATCAGGAAAATTTTTACATCTTTAGTTCACTATAAAATATTTCATAAAAATGATCCGAAGACTTCCTTGAACACTTTGTTTGCTTATAAAGGGCCAAATACCTCAAATCTCTGCAAAAAGTGTATTTATATAAATATATTTGTTTTATATTCTAAATGTTTTTTAAGCAAAGGACCTTTCTTCATATTAACGAATAGTAATTTTATTGTTACATCTAATAATAGTCTGTAATTTTTAAGTTTTAATCTCTGATGAAGATCTACAACTCGCAGAAGTGTGTTCTGGATTAGTGAAGTGGTATTTGAGGAAATATTAATTGCTCCATTTAATTAATTATGTTATGTTGAATGAAAATGGGAGATGGGATTTAATATTAGCGCGCTCATGCGCTTACCGGCTGCACCATCCGGTTCGCTTCCCAGACCCGTCTTCCATCCTCATTCATTCGGTCAGTAAGTGCATGAGCGCGCTAAGCTCCAGGTCCCGAGTTTGAATCTCGGGCCTGTCTCCCATTTTCATTCAACATAACATAATTAATCTCTTACCTGGCGATGAGGTTCACTGCAATCTAAGAGATTTCTATGTGCTCCATTTGAATAATTCTTCCTTTTCTTTTCTTAAAATATCTGTTTTTTCTTAGGACTCGGAAGGCCAAGGATGCCCATTTTGCAGAGCAGAAATCAAGGGCACTGAGCAGATAGTGGTGGACCCATTTGATCCAAAGAGGCAACACAAAGCAGGATCCACAGGAAACCTTTTTGATCTGGATGAGGATGAGGAGGTAGCCGATGCTTCTGATTAATATATTGCGTCATTGTGTGACTGTTTTGCTTTGCCTTGAACATGCTTCATGCATACTCTTATTCCAACTTGTCTCACTTTCAGAATATTTGCTGGGATTTGTGTGATAATTTGTTATAATTTGAAGTTTTGTTTGTGGTGCAGATTTAGTTAAAAGTATTCCTCGGTTTTGTGAAAAGTAATTTGGAAAGATATGGGGTGTTTTCAGGCTGACAGTTAATATCTGTCAACTGATGTGCATGTTATTTGCCTGTACAAAATCCCTACATACCTGTTTCTACAGTAATGTGAAATTGTGTATGGAATAATATTTATAAATATCTTTAATGGGAATTGAATACTTAGTTAGGGTGTCATATGTACAGCAAATGTAATGGTTAAATGTACATGTAAAATATTATTTTAAAGTCTATTACACATGTTTCCTTCCGATGTGTAGAAGCATTATACTATAGTTGTGTGCATTCAAACAGACAAGAATTACCAACCAAACTTTTGTAATTTATTTTACTGTTAATTTTCTCTTACTCTTTCTGTGGTGAATCTCACATTTGTTTTGGCCATGCAGCAAAAACATTGAATGCTTCCAAGCGCTTTGAGATGCAATAAGAAGCACACTCAATATAAAAGAGCTGCTTGAGCTTTTGTTGTTCTAGTATACTCTCTTCTACTGAATGTATGAAAATCCTAAAATCGCATGTTTAAATACTGGAAAAGTCATTTCCCTATTTGGTTTGTTTAGCTACATTGGGAATTTTTTTATTCACTCATTTAAAATGTTTTTATGGCAATAGTGAAATTTGTTTTTGAAAAGTTTTATGATTGAAATTAATGTAAGCCAACTTAGTTTGAAACTAAATAAATGTGTCTGAATGCAGACTTGCTGCATGTACCTCACTTACGTATGGATTGATGTATGCTAAATTATTTTAAGTCATGAAACTGTTTGTGACCATTGCAAACTATAATCTTCCTGATTACAGATGTAGTACCTTTCTATTTGGAAATATTTCATTACTCAATACAACTCATAAAAAAGGAAGACTAACAATGTTCATCCAATGAAACATGTATTCATCCAATGAAACTAAATTTTCATACTTAACTCAACACCTAAATGAACGTGACTTGAAGTTTTTATGTAGGCCTACATCAATTCATATAAGACGACATGGTGTTATCAGTAAAATTACCAAAGCATGATTTAACTGTTTGTCAATGTTTATGTATGTTTTACTTTTAACCAGTAAATTAGTTAATGTACTAGAGATATCAATCATGCTATAAATTTATCAATGAATCCGTGTGTATGTTGAATTAAATTGTCTTGCATTGTGGATTTTCTTCATACATTCTTGGAAGAATTTTTTTTCCAAAAGCATGGATTTTACCCTTATGTATGCATGTTTAGAATTTTGGCTTCACTATTTCACAACCATATGTTTTTTACTATTAAGAATTTATCTTTTATAGTGTGCTACTATTGCTTCCCATTGAAGATCTCTGTGGTTTTGTTTCTCCACATTCCATTACCTAAGTTTTGTAAGATTATGATAGTACATTGGCTTTCATATTTAATGTAGCTTTAATTATTTAAAAATTCATTTAAGACATCAAATATAGGTAATTTATTTAAAGAAAATCATTTTATAAATATAAATTTTGGAAGATTTAATGAGAAATTTTGAGCTGATGTAGTGATCATGTATTTTATCTTCAAATTGATGCCCCTAACATATTTATGATATCTTTTTTTAAAAAGTAATTTTTTCATATGATTGCCTTTTATTTACTTGATGGTTTGATTTTAAGTTCTCATGGTGCAATAGATATTAAAAGTTTTGATAAAAGATTGTCCAATTTGCATGGTAAATTTGTAAAATTGTATCCTGTTAGAGAATGATAGTATTTAAATATACTTAAACAGGACTATTATATTTTTTATTGTATGTATGTTGTATTTATGTGAATGTATTATTGTAAATAATTTTTGTTTGAGTAAACAAATTACAATGCCTTATGTTTGATTTACTTATATTTTCGTGATGTTAGTTGATGCTTGCATGTGTCAGAAAATATAGATTTAAATGATTATTCATTAGTCCCCTTGCATGCCCTGATTTCCTGTGCAGTTTTAAAAAAGACAAACTTTAACGTCAGGAACTTTTTGAATTTAACTGGTAATAGTAGAGTAATAGAGCAAAACCAATAATTTATTTTAAATGACAAATTTCAAATAAAGTTCTGTTAATTTTTTGGCTTTGAAATATGAGATGATCAGGATGTAGGAGAGGTGTGTGTGTGTGTGTTTTTAAATAAATATAATTTTAATTATTTTATAAATTTACTTGCAGTACTTGCATACAAGAGTAAGAAAATCGTTCTGATCTTCTCATTTATCTCAAATTATAATTTTCCAAATAATGAACATTTTCTTTATTTATCCTTCAAGTTCACATTATTATTTCATTGCACTTGTGTTCCATGTTTCTAAGTTTCATTGGTGATAATTGCAAGCGATGAGGTTGGAAAAAAAGAATGTATGAAGAGAACATAAATTTCATTGCATATTGTGTTCCATATGCTCAAAAGAAAGATATATTTGTGATTCATTTATTCTGCCTGTGTGATAATGCATGATCTTGCTTCTTTATAATGCATGTTATGCTCTTAAAATTGCAAAAAGCAATTTATGGATAAATATCGATGTAAATAACAAATTGTAATTAATTTTTTCAAGTAATTATGGAGGGAAATTTTTTCTAATTCCCTTCAAATTGAAAAAAAAAAAAGAATAATTGTCTAGTTGCTGGTGGTTGAAAAAAGGCCTTTGTTGTGGTAGTTTGATTGGCTTTCAGGATTCATTTTATGAATCTGTGAAATTAAAATTTCAATACTAGTGTTACTTACATCTACCATCATCATACTTTTTGCAGTTTATAATTGAAATGACAATACCAACATTTTTATGAAATAAATGAATAAATAAATTTGTCAAAATTGCAGTACAAACTGCATATGACCACATGGAGGATAATAAACTAATTTACTCTCTGGAAGCAATCATCCCATCAATTCTGATCAAGGGCCCTAAGGTAGAGGTGAATTTAATATTTCAGCTCACTCCTAAGAATAAAAATAGTTCGGTAATAGTTATAATATTAATAGAATACCTACAAATTTGTATTTAATAAAACAAAAAAACATTTCAGAAGTACACATTATTATCAAACTATTGATTATTTGGAAAATATTTATAAATTATTAAAATAACAAAATTTGAGATTTATTATTTTAATAGACCCTGCCATAAAACAAGAGCCTGTATAAAAAAATCCACCTCTACCCGAATAATGAGAGTTTTAAATTATTTCTTTCTTGTAAGTGTACTCTGAAATTTTCCTTATCAAGGTTAAAAATGCAGTAAATTCAGTTACTTGTCAGATAGTCTTTGCTCAAGTACACCGGAATGTTTTTGCTGCTCTTATCAATGCTTGTTACAAACAATTTGGAACATAGTGCATTTCACTCAAAAAATAGTATATTTTCCACAATATTGCTTATTACCAGCTTGGCTTTAAAGTCCCTTTTGAAAGTCGATATATGTGATGCATAAAAACCAGAGTACCCATATTTGCAAGACCAAACTCCTTGGTTACTGGACAACAAAAAGAACTAAAAAATAACAAAGAAAATTGTTGCATTTTTTAGGTCATCAGATACCTTCTTGGTTTCCCAAATCAAAAGAAAGAGAGAAAAGAGTCTTGTCTTTAGAGGCAAAGCTCCACTTTGAATCAATTCCAGTGGTATGTTGTCTGACCCAGGTGCTTTTCCAAAATTCAGCCCACTGAGTGCCTCATTGAATTTTCGATATGTCGGCAGCATGTCCATCCATGGTTGTGGTTGTTGTTGGGGTACATTACAGAGAAAGTCCTCCGCAATTGTGGAACTTCGATTTAGAAATGTTCCTTCCACCGTTCCAGGATGGTTGTGCTATCAGTGAGGATGGTAGCATTGTCGCCAGCCTTCAGGATACCTGTTGAAGAGCAGGATGGTCCATACAGCTCATTCAGTTTTTCATAGAAATTACGCCGGTCTCGGGCATCAGCTAGACTGGAGTTCTTGAGCTTTCTGTTGCCACCATCTGTTTTTCATGTCTCTAATTTGTGCCTGGCAGTTCCGCTTGAGGTCTTGAAAATGAGTCTTCTTTGTGCTAGAGGTTGGATCTTGAAGAGCGGATAGGTAGGCTTCTCGCTTGGCATTGATGAGCTTCAAAATTTCTTCATTGTTCTCCTCAAAACAGTCTTGTCTTTTCGTTTTCACAAACCCTATAGTTTTCTTTGCAGACTCTCTAATTATTGTTCGTAGCGTTGACCATTCTTGCTCTACATCTTTTGTGTTGACTGGATTTTCTGCCAATTGGTTTGAGATCATTTCTGAAAATCTGCAACTATGGAAGCATCCAAAAGTTTGTGTCAAACTTCCATCTGAACAGACACAGATGATGTGTTGATGGTTTCTGGTGTAGGGATATTCTTAATCGACTGAACAGAAGTTTATGATCCGTCCAGCAGTCATCAATATTTCTCAGTTTTTGTGATGAGAATGTTTTTCTTGTCCCTTTGTCAGGTAATGATGTAATCAAGGGTATGCCAGTGCTTAGATCATGGGTGCATCATGGTGATCTTAAAACGGTTAGGTAGTCGAAATTGAGTGTTGGTGATGAATAGTTCATGCTCAGCACACAGACTGAGAAGCAACAACCCATTTCCATTGCAGTTACCGAGACCCTGCTTACCCGTTACATTTTTCCGCAGCCAATTATCTCTCCCTATTCTGGCATTGAAGTCACCAAGTAGTAGCAGTTTGTCCTTACTTGAAATCTTGGTGAGGGTTGCACTTAGCTGGTTGTAGAATGAGTTCTTAACATCTTCATCAGCATCTAATGTGGGAGCGTAAGCAGAAATTAGCATCATGAATATGCCACCTGAGAGAGGTACACAAAGGGTCATGAGTCTTTCGCTGATTGCAATGGGAGTAAGCTGGTAGTCATGCACCATTTTGGTCTTGATTGCAAACCTGACACCATGCATATCCCTCCTCCTTCCCCTTCCAAAGGATGGTGTAGCCCAATCCAAACTCAACGATTTTTCCTTCACCAGATAGTCTGGTTTCCCTCAAGGCAGCAATATCTACATTTAGTCTGTCAAGCTCATGTGTGATGAGTGCTGTTCTTCTTTCAGGTCTGCCACTGTCTTTTATGTCAAGGAGAGTTCTAACATTCCATACTGCTACTAAAATCTTGAGATTCTTTGCTTTTGTCTTTCGGCCGCAAGTGGGGTGACCTGCTGAGTGCGGCTGCCCAGCCAGGTTAAGGTGTGACTTCCGATGTTTAGCCCACATTTTCTAGGGCCTTCCCTATTCAGAGTGAGCAGCGGTGATCCTAAATAGGCCTGCTCAGTCACAGATAGGACCAAGTTCCTGAATAGTCGTATATTTCCAGAAAGACGACCATCACACGTCTGCCGCCAATGTGCAGGTCGAGAATAAAGGCTCCCAGTTTCACCCGAAACCTGCTTCCACTGTCCTTATCCCATCGCCATTGGACTTTAGCGAAACCAGCAGGAGAAAGTACCACTGTTTTAAGGTGGTACATTTTTTAAAGGTGGAATTCAACTTGCCAGGAGGAATCCCACACACTATGATCTCAAAGCCATATCCTGCGGCACATATGGAATGAGACGTGCAAAAGTAGGCTCAGAGACTGCATTGGACTGCCGCTGAACTCAGAGTATGGCTGAGTAGTGCCTTCACAGCCAGTCCATCTGGCATGGCCCCTTCTGCCAGTACGACCTTTGGGAACTGTAAAGTGGAAACGTTCCTCTTCCGCTCATATCACTGTTGGGCCGAAGCAAGTCGCTGGCTGTATATCTTACATGCAGTTGTATAAAATAAGTTATTTATTTGTATCTTGAGTTGTAGATTTTTGTCTGCAAGATTTTTTCATTTCAATTAAATTATATTATCAAAACAGAAATGTGGAAAATGTAATAATCCTTAAGCTAGCTGAGAAACTAATTACAATCTGGCAGAGGTGTATGAAGGCTATAGGCATTAAGTCGCACCACCATTCTCCTTTAATCAGATGCCCTTCTGAGTGTGAGTCTATCAGATGACCTTTCATGTTACATAATAATATTGACCTGTTATGTTTTTCCATGTGGTCTATCAGAAATGCCCTATTGGCACAAAAAGTCACATACTGAATATGCCTCATACATGACTTTTTTAAATAGTGTCTAAATTTCACTTGTTCTTTCATTTTTGGAAATTAGAAGTGACTGTGGGGAAAGCATTTCATTATTGAGAAGGTTGTTTTGTTGTAATGCTTTTGCATGTTTAGCTCCTTTAGAGCTTTGGCTCTGCCTCTGCAGCTGAACCAGCAATCCTTGGTATATGCCCTTGGGCCTCTAATCCATTTATGAAAAGTATAGGAAAGTAACTGGGGTGGCACTCCAAGCCACTGATAAAGAGTGGAGACCGGAAACTTGCCATAGTTATCTAAGGAGGCTGCCGCAGTCCGTTAAAATCCTGACAAAGTTCAGTATTGCTGATTGGAGATAGAAGTAGCCGTTGCTGGGCCCTAAGAGGATGACCCGAGGCCATCATGAGTTGCAATGAAGGTTGATGGGAGATAACCCATGCGTTATCTGGATCTGAGAACTCGAGCTAGTTGCCTACAAAACTTGATAAAAACAATAATAATTCTGAGCAAAATGGAAAGAGCAAGAAGAGAAATGAATCTTAAAGTGCTTTGTTATTCCAATGTCCCAGACCTGCTGAGAAATTGAGGTAATATCGCCTTCTCACCATCTAGTTATTCAACAGAAGTTATACCTAGGATCCCAGACCAGACAGTAGTTCGAGACTGTCACCAAAGCAGGACAGTGGAAGAAATGAATGAAGTGATATGTTTTTATTATGTCAAGGCATAGTTCCAAAGCTGATGAATACAGCATATAGTGAGAACAGAATCCAGAGATACTTTGACTCAAAAAAGTTGAATAACCAAAGTTGATACATTTTACACAGCGGATTATTTTCTGCGGAATAACTGTACAAAGAAACGCCACATGTTCATTTGGTAGGGATTATCTTCAGGAGGTACAGGCGGGCAGATCCAGGATTTGATTTTGGGAGGGGTTCATAAAGAAAATTTTTCCTATCATTCATGAATCGTACAATGCTATTATTATACTTCCATCACTAATTTATTGTACTACTAAAGCGCCACTATTTTAATAACAAATTATTTATTTTATAAGTATTTATTTTCGATTATTTTTCTATTGTATATTTTATCGGGGTATTTTCTACTAGATAAGTGGCTCGAAATGTTGCTGGAGTGCGACTATTCTAGAAACAGTGAAATATCATAACTCTTGCTCATGTTCCCATTTAGGAGAGGAAATTTATAAAAGCAAAGTAAGTCAATGTGTGTCATATGAAGTCGCCTTTTTACACAGATATTATTAATTGTTGCTTTCAATGTGTGTACTGAATGTTTTCGATGTAAAAAACTTTATTTTCTATTTCTTCCTCGTTTTTTTGGGAGGGGCACATGCCCCCCACCCCTCTGGATCCGCCACTGGGATGCAGCTAACGCTTTTGAAAGTATTTTGTGCTCCAGTGAAGGTTCATCCCTGCCTAATATATTAGAGGCATTGGAGGTTTCAAATGGTTTAAAAACAACAAGGAATAGCATATGAGATTAGTAGAGTTCGTCTTCTCCCTTTGGAATCTCATCAACCATTACAGGAAATATTTTTCTAATCCTTTTTATGTTAAGTTTCCTTTTTGTTAAGAATATAATTACAAAAATTGAACAAACGCACGGATGCTGAGATAATGTGGACCCCTGTACCAGGTACCGCAACCGATATACAAAATAGTAAGCTATGTTTAAGTGTCAGTGACGTTTCCTGGCTAGAAGGCATGGATATGTGATCATAACTTTTACGGGTTAATCAAATAATTCAAAATATTCCAAGTCTATTTCCACCATTATTATTAGATATTATTATATCTTGCAATTTACGTATCTACTGTATCTTCCTTGAAAATCACCTATTTTTAATGGCATGCTTTGAGAGTTACAAACACAAACAATGGTACTTAAAAATACATACAAACAATGAAGAAAAATATCGTACCGAATTTTACAATTCGAGATGGATTCGCCGGATTGAAGTGGATTGGTTCTTCATTAACTCCTTTTCAAAGTTTGTATGACTGTGAGAGAGAAAGTGAGTTTCTAAAAGCCTTGTAGCACCAAGAAAGATTTCATCATTATCGTATACTACAAGTATCTGAATCACTGCCACAAACAATGTGCTCTCCACGTCGCACTCTTTGCTCGAAGCATTTGGATTCGAATAATCATGTTCCAGTTTTAAAACCATTATTACCTCAGTAGGATTATATGTAACATTACAGTACAAAGCACACGTTCAAGAAAAACTAAGCTTTTTTTGCAATGAAACACAAGTGAAAAACGAAGTAACAATGAATTGTTCGTAGAGACACTGACTTATTGCACTCGAAACGAACGGTTAGGACATGACGCACGTCCCGTTTCTTTCTAGTTATGTTCACGTTCAAATTTTAAAATTTTTCAACAGACATGCATGTATATGTTGTGACGTAAGTCAAGTCGTCACCCGCATACGCTGCGGAGTCATTCGTTGTCACGTGATTCCGTGCTAGGATTCCCAAAATATCTGGAGCAGTGCTCATAGGAAGAATGATGAGGTTCTTGGGAGAAAGGATAAAGGACAGTCCTTTTGCAGTAAGCGTGACAGCCCAGGTCGCATCACCAGAGGCAAAATACACACATCCTAGGTCGTCAGTTCAATGACATTGGTAACGAATCAATGCAGTCGAAGGGATGCTGTTCGCGCACTCACATCCAGCGAGGTAACGAACTTAGGAATCCGAATAACTCACACACATTGAACATACGCCACTGATATGTGTATATTATTATTATTTTTAAGTTTGTTGTACAATTGTTACTATTACTATTAAAACATTACTTTCATCTTCCATTCTTCACGACTTAATGGTGGTATAGTCAGTTGAGAAATCCATTCCGGGATGCACTCAGTTTCAAAAACTAGACCCAAATGATAATGCTGTTCTCACACTACTTTTCGCAGGATGTTGGCAGTTCCCAACAATGCTATATCCTGCACTTGCTAGTCTTTTGAACTGCATGGCCGTATGCACTTTCTTGAATTTTGTGGAATCGCACTAGAGGCTCCATTTACAATCGGTATGGCTTCTGTTTTTAAAATCTACATGCGTCCAACCTCAATTGCCAAATTATTGTATTTGAAAATAATGTTTTTCTGTCTTTGAACACAACACTTAACAATAGTCTTTAGTTGATGGTTGACAGATGGGTTTTACGAAAAAAGGGACATACAAGGATTTTACGAAAATTCATCCCTTAGGGGGTGAAATTGGGGTTGGATTGTTTTATGTATGTACCCCATCACAACTCGTGTGTCTAGAGCATTTTCAACCGAACTTGATAAAATGACTGACTATATGACAAGCGGTAAGACATCCATTGCACCCTTAAGGAGTGGTGAGAAGGGGATGACATGTAAAAATAATAGAAAGAAACCTATATTAGATTCGAAACCAAAGTTTTCAGTGGAGTTGGGATGGAGAAAGATCCCAGGTGCTTTCTGTTAACAATCAATCCACGTTGCAGATAATATACCCCTAGCTTCCCTAGGGTAGGGGTGGGAGTGAAGGACTGGTAAACAATAAAAAAAATGACCGATATTGGTGTTTAATAAACCATTTTTGGGACCGCTAAAGTGAAGTGACAGATAAATACACGATCACCACCTATATGGAATAAACACCCTTTGAGTTTGGGACGAGACGGAATGAAATTTAAAAATAATCGAAAGTGACCGATATTAGTGTTGAGATCATAGTTTTGGGGATCACTGAAATTAATAGTGACATTCTTGAAGACTTCGAAGTTCACAATCAGTCCATATTAACTCCAGCACCCATAGGGAAGGGCATGCCATGAAAAAAATATCGAACATGATATACCAGTGACGAGTCCATAATTTTCGGCATCGCTGAGTTGAGAGTGAAATTCCGATGTGTACGTCTGCACTCATCCCTCATGAAACAAACACACCACTAGCACCCCTTGGGTAGGTGGAAATGGGTTTATGGATAAAAAAATTGAAAATTAATTTTGAAATATGAAAATATGAAAATTGCATCGGATCCATAGTATTAGGGTTGATGAGATTTTTAAACTACCAATGCCGTTAAGTTTAAGTTGTAATCATATAGTGGCGCGGTATCCTTAGAGCAGGGGTGAACGGCGAAACGTAAAAATAACGTAAAAAGACCGATATTAGGGTCGAGCCTAAGGTTTTTTGCAGCGGGTACTCAGCTAGTATCTCTCTCTGTCTCTCTCTCTCTCTCTCTCTATATATATATATATATATATATATATATATATATATATATATATAGAGAGAGAGAGAGAGAGAGAGAGAGAGAAGTGGGGGAGACTGGCGAAATACCACTGACTGACTGACTAATAACAAAATCTCAGAAACTATACGGCCTACAAACTTGAAATTTGATTTTTTAGGGTGTAGACATCCTCTAAGAAAGGATTTTACGAAAATCCATTCCTAAAGGGTTTTAATAGGGGTTGGAATGTTTTATGTATGTACCCTATCTCAACTCTGAAGAGTCTAGACCAATCTCTTGATACACCGATTATTGATTATCTGGCAACAAACACTGGGGGTAAGACATCCCTGGTACCATTCGGGAGGGGTGGGAAGAGAGTGGCATGTAAAATAAATGGGGGAAAACCGATATTACATTCGATACCACACTTTCCGATGCCGTTGAGATGGGTAAGAGCGTCCCTGAGGCTTTGTAAGTTCACAATTAGTCCATATTGGAGAACTCCAAGCATACCCGGGGTAGGGGTGGGAATGGGAAACATGTAAAAATAATAAAGGACGACATATACTGATGTGGGTTACGCCATATTTTAAGACGCAGAAGAGCTGATGCCGCATAAATCCACGGTCATCCCTTATGAGGGAATATATTCACTTTGGGAAGGGGATGAAATGAAAAGTAAACGAAAATAACTGATATTAGTAATAGTTTGCGGGGCCGCTGACTTTAGTAGTGATATTCCCGAAGATGCCTAAGTCCGCAATCAGCCTATAAACTCCAGCAGCCCTAGGGAGGGAGATGCCATGAAAAAATTATCCAACATGAGAGATACTAGTGAAGAGTTCACATTTTCGGAATCAGTGAGTTGATAGTGAAATCACGATATCATGTGAGTGTTAAGTTAACCCTCATGGAAGAAAGACACCACTAGCACCCTTTGTGGGGGGGATGGAGAAAGGTTTATGGATAAAGATGATTGAAAACTAATTTTGAAATATTAGAAAATTGCATCGGATCAATAGTTTTAGGATTGGTGAGATGTTTAAACTATCAATGTCGTTAAGTTCAAGTTGAGATCACATAGGGGCATGGTATCCTAGAGCTGTGGGTGAGAAGGACGAGACGTACAAATAACATAAAAAGACATATTAGGGTCACATCCATGGTATTCTGAAACGAATAATCGTATTTTTAATTACATATGCACCGTTCAGACCACATGAGGTGCACGACACCCCTAGTGTTTGGAGTTGGGGAGAGTGTGACACGAAAATTATCGAAAATGTCCGCTGAGAAAGGATATTACGAAAACTCACTCCAAGGGAGTGAAATGGGAACAGTTACATCAGTGAAAATAAGGGATTGAGGATACACACCAAAACTATGAAACTACCAACATTAATGGGTAACATTCTCATTGCATATCAATGGGAATGTGAGAAAGAATAAAGTTGCAGACATAAAATTTACGAGAACAACTCAGCTGGTTTTGTATAATAGTAATGCGTATTGAGTGCGTATAGTGTTATTTTCTTCCAGATTCTCGATTATAATAATCGAAACGAGAGACGAAAATTATTCTTATTTACAGAAATAAGAAAGAATACCTTGAATCCCAATTTTCTTTTTAAAAAATGCAGGAAATGAAATCATCCATCTGGAACTCTATCACTCGAAGGTACTATAAGATGTTTTTTTTTCTAATTTTTGTGGTTCAACGGCATTCAGTGACGAGATATGAAATTATTAAACATTTAGAAGACAATGACGATGTTGAGTCTTTTACCAATATATTATGAAATAAGACGAATGACATAGAATTTATCATAGTGCAAGACCGGAATCTGCAGCGAACATTCATTGAAATATCGAGTAACTTGTGCCGAAGATTAGAATAAGTTTTTCTATTTCATAAATCCGTACCGTCTTCATAATTAATATGTTTACGTTACATTTCATGCGATCATTTTTATAAACATTTTTATTTAGTTCTTAAAACGAAGATTTGTTTCATTGTTAATTATCTAAAGTAAATAATTTTGTATAAAATAATTTTACGAAAAAAGAAATTAATAATCGTACCTAAAATAAATAATGTGAATATAATTATTGAATTATTTTAATTATTGACTGCGGAATCGTGAATGAAAAAATGTAAGTATGACTAAACGAACAAGTAAAATCTTGCATGGTTTTAGGACTTACTCTTTGAGCATTACAAACTGATGGGAAGATCCTTTTCTTACTCTTGTAATGCTTATAAAGGCCATTTAATGTATTTTTGAGGTTAGAAAAACAAAAGTTTTCCGGGAGGTGAATTTCCGCTTGCCCGCGTGGGGGGATAGATACGCCAAGATAGTGGAACACCTCCGGAAGAACAAATACACCCCTTCCCTAAAGTAAATCCTTGTAAGAGCTTAGTTTTTTAAGTTTAATGGAGAATATTTAGTACGTGGGAGATGTGATTACGAAGCTCTACCCTCCGCGAACCTGCAGGGAGAAACAGTAGAGATTTTGCAACATGACAAACTGGAAGTAAATGAAGTCGCAGTGACCTGTCCAGAGATATGGCTCCAATCCAAAGCTAGGAAACACTATCGTCAAGTTTCGTTTTAATCCAAACAGTTGATAATTAGTTATCGAGGCAACAAAATAAATTCTCACATGACCCTGATCATCGCCGCAAATCTTGATTTGTAAATAACATAAATGAAATCGATACTTTTTTTTCTACGTTCATTATACTTTCCTTATTCGGAACACGTATAATCAGAAAGTAGAAGTCCCACTGTCCCACCATGGGTCAAAGAGTTTTTGCCTGCGGGATCGCGAAGAGTAGAGCTCCGTAATCACGTGGCGTTATCTCAAAGTGGTGTGGTCATTGCGTGCGCTTTTAATCCGGCGATGGACCCGATACTCGTTTTACAGAAGGTTGTGCAAGTCTGGGAATCGACTTAACACAGTCTGTTGGATATGAGAACATCACGTATTATTTCACAGTAATTTCAACCCCGCCCTCAAGCTGATGCTTTATCCCTATATCTTTTCTTTGTGTCAACTACTGGGATTATTAATTACCACTAAAAAGCAAGATATTTGAGTTGTGCCTAAAATCAGTTTAAAACTACTTATAACAGGGTGGCGAGTGACTGGGAAAATCGGGAAATGTCAGGGAATTTTATGTTTCTGGAGAAGTCAGGGAAAAGACAGGGAATTTGCTCATTGTCCTGGGAAAAAAACTTAAAAAGCCATAACAACGATTGTTGAATTAAAAAATACACCCAAAATTCTTTTCTTCAATTAGTTTTAAGGCGACTTACTCAACCCAGTTTGAACTGCTTGCGAGTAGGGTTGCCATCCGCTTGGGGTTTCCCAGATTTGTCCTAGTTTCAAGGGCGTCCGAGCGAGGTTTTCTTCTCCGTTCAGGTTTTTAAACAAACTGTACGACGTAGACTAACTGTCGCGATCATTCGGAAGTTGCACATGCTATTGCGAACGCGACGCGTATTATTACGTGAGTTACAATTACTCCATTATGGAGCATTATCAGTTCTTGAATTGAACTTAGTTCTGGATTTTCATTTTCTTCCAATACAGGGAAGTATCTACTGAATTCTGTTTAAAAGCCACTGTTTCTTACTGTGAACCTACGTCTTATTTATTATACTTAATGGTACGTAATAAGTTAAACTTGATGTATCATTACGACGGGTAGAAATCATTTTTCATAGTAACATCCGAATTTTAGCTCCTAAATCTGGAGTTTTCAGTCTCCCTGACCTAGATTTGAGATTTTGTTGATGGCAACCTTACTTGCAAGGGCTATTAGGCGTGGAAAAGTGGTCGGAGACTCCAATTCTACCCCTTACGTCCTCCTTTTAGCAGATATGTTTCACTGTTCACAAATGTCATGATTGCATCCTAACTTAGATGACCCGTACGTTCTGGAAGAACATTATAGTATTATTGTACTTATGGTAACGAAAGAATAGAAATGAGGCAAAAACCTGGCATTGTCTTATATCTGCTGGGTGGGATTAAGCTCGCTTATATCCACCGATTCATTCTCAAACTGCTTCAATGTCGTTTCAATTATCGCAGAGCTAAGGCTTTAGTCAGTCTAATACCAAGATTTGTTTCGTTTATATTTCTGATAAGTGTGCTAATTTTTTAATAACAACGCTTTACTCTTGAAGAATGATTTATGAATTATTGATATCTTTTTTTTATAATATTACTTTATTTTTATAAGATTTCACCTGGTAGAATATTTGTTTCTCAATTGTTAAGTAAATTTTGCTTGCATGTTCATGATGTGTGATAAGTCAGGGAAAATTAATCCATTGATCAGGGAAAAGAGAGGGAATTTTGAGATTAAGAATACCTAGCCACCACATGGAGGACAAAGAGCTAATTTGTTCTTCGGAAGCAAGCAAGGGACCATCATATCAAAATCCGTTTGAAATATCTAAAGGAAAACCTGGACAGGGATGGAGCTACAGAGGTAAGGTACTCAACAGCGCCAGATATTGTGTCCAGATAAAAAAATAAGGAACACTAATTCATTAAAACCAATACAAAGAGAATGTATGTCCTCCAACCTTTATGTTAAACCTTATAAATATTCAAAACTGTTGTTGTAATATAAATATTATAACAACAGTTTCAAAATTTATTATTTTTCCTCACGGTCAATGTACATTACATTGTATTATATTTCTACAGTAATACGAGACAATCTCCAACCATAATTATTAAAAATTGACTTAAAGTTTTTATGAAAATATAGTAAAGAAAAATTTCATATTCTTATTATTATGTCTATAATAATATGACAATATGAGATTAAAATCTGTTAACAAATATGAAACATTACTTATAGGTGATACAAGATCATTGATATTTGATTAAACAGCTAAGAAATCTCTAACAATAGGTTTGGAAATTTCCTAGAAAATATTCTTAAATTTCTATGAAGTGTTCTCGATCCAAACTTTAAAAGTTGTCAGACTGCATAAAATGTAATCCTTTAATTCCTAAGATTTAAATCACTTTTATCTTAAGGAATATTTGTAGTAATGTTATTTTAGTCTTCAATGTGTTAAAGTGTTAATATTTCATTTCAGGATCTGAACAATTGGAATTGTAATAACAGCTGTTTGCAAGCATTGGCATTATCCCCTCGCTCAGAAACTGTTGATTCCAGGGTAAGAAACTTTTATTATTAAAATATAGATTATGTCATAAAGTAAATAAATCAGAGGTTTCAAATGTCATTGTTGAACATTAAAGTTCTAGAATTTTTCCATTATTTCATTTTGTGATTTGGCAAGATTTAAGCCATTTGCTGTCACATAATCACATGATTTTTGAAAGGATTTGAGGGAGGGAAATATTGGTTAAAGTAGGGTTATTACAATAAGATAGGCCATTCACATTATCAATTAATTCATAGATACTTATTCCAACAACTTTCTGTTTAAATCATCCTTGTACATACTATAAGCTGAGTTAAGGTTCATGTGTCAAATGTGATGATTATTCTTTGTGTAGATGTGAATTACTTGTAAATTACGAGTACCCATTTGGCCTAGTGGAAGCTCTTACATACAATTTTCCTCGTCGTATTTTCACATATTTTTCCCTTAAGAGTTAAAAAATTTAAGTGTGAGCAGGGGTGCACCCATGGGGGTTGGGGGGAGTGCTTAGAAGGCTGAAGGCCCCTGCCCCTTCAAGTATCAATTTAAGAATTATTCTGTTAAATGAAAAAAGAAAATTAACTGTACCAAATCAAAACTACATAGAGTGTAATTCTATTATTATCAAGTAGTCTTCAAGTAAACTATTATTTGACGAACCCAGATTCCAGCCATGAATTTTCCACTCTACCATGGTCACTGTAAATTTCACAACACAAAAAGAAATATCTGCTTACAGTCATCTCCCATTCCGGAGACAGCCTACTCAACCTTCCTTCCAGAGGTCAACACTTCCTTCATATGGATATGTGGGCTATGAATTATATATACATGAGGTAGAATAACCCTGATCATGCTAAAAATGTTTTAATATATTTGAATATATGATATTTATTCTTCATGTTGCCTCAAGACATAAAAGTTGTGCAAACACATCCGCATGGAGGAAGTTTTGACCCCTGAGAGGATGTTGAGAAGGACGTCTCCAGAATGGGAGCTTGTTGTGAGCTGATCTTTCTATTGTGAGAAATACAGAGACTCCGTAATTCATTCTAAATTCGTGACTTGAGCATGGGTTAGTCAAAAATTTCAGAGGGTAATAGTTTACTCAAAGTCGGAGAATCTGCATAACCTTCATATATGTCTATACATNTTTTTTTTTTTTATTTTTTTTTTTTTATTTTTTTTTTTGTGTGTGTGTGTGTGTGTTTATTATACTAAAGATAACTTCATTTGAAGAATACAGTTTCATTTCTATCATGTTCTGGTTATCATCATCTTCGGATTATTAAGTTTAAATAATACAATTATTGTTGCTCTACTTGTAGACACAACTTGAAAAATATGCTAATTGATTTTAAGCTAGTAGGCAATATACTAGCTCATTAATTAAGTCTAAATAAATTATTACGTGAGACTAAAAAGAAAATTGGGTTGAACAGGGATAGCTGACTCTGAGTAAAAGTGTAAACAGTAACAGTGAAAACTCCATAAAAAAATTTCAGCGAGACCATTCTAAAATTACATAATACCTGTTACATAAGTTATATAAAAAAATAATGAAATCTGCACATGGATTGTACATCTCTTAAATGTTAATGATCCATGCTAAGTAAGAAAATAATGTACTTCAACTAACAATAAATTAAATAGTCCTAAAAGAAAAACATTACAATTTACAGAAGTGTTTTTTAAAATTTCTGCATTTTTCTGAACTGTTAGAAGAAATGGAAATATTTTATTGTAATATATATTAATATGTCCATTCATGAAAAGCAAAATTAAAAATCTGAGCCTAATCTACTGTGGGGGAAAATAGGTTACTTTGCTTGATCCTGATATACCAAGATCCCGATGACCCCCTCCCTGGAGCCGCCTCTGAACATTAATTCAATTTTGAGTTATTTACAAAACTCAACAAATTCTTAGGTTATAAAATGGAAAATGTGAGCATTGCTGAAGAATCCTACTAAAATATTTTGTTTGTGTGTGAGTTTAAAAAAATAAATGTTTTTCTTTACAGGGAGGGAGAAGTCCTATGGTTTCTCCTCATCCATCGCCTCAACTACAGCGCAGGAGCACTGTTCCTGTAGTTCCACCTCCTCCATTACCACCTCGTCGGTCTTCTCCTACTCTGGGGAGTCCTACAAGTACACCAAGGTAGAAACATTTTCCCACTTCTCTTTTCACATTCTCAGTACAGAGAAAGTCGATGCACAGGTTTATCAATTGGTGCAGATGTAGTTGGTGCTTAGTTCAGACACTTAATGTTATAATGGTGAGAAGTACGAACAGGGTACTAGGTTTGGATGGTAATACACAGTTTAGGAGTCTGTGATACCAAACAGTTTGAATAATTTCTTTTTTTATCCACAGGGCCTCTGAGAGGGTGTGGGGGAGAGAGGAGTAGCAATATCCTCAGAGTCAAGGTACAAGGGGATCCCGCAATAAGGAAAAATTTATTTTTAGTTCTATTTCATTTTTATTTATGATGAATGGGGCTCAGTGTTAGTTAAACTATATTTTTACATTTATTTTCTCTACCCTCCATCAGTATGGCACGGTCTCTGACACAGATTAAAAAGAAACAATGCTTTTTATTTTTCCAACTGCAGAAGTTTGTAAGCAGTATATTGTTGTACCTTCTTGCCTCTTTTTTTTTCTTTTTTCTTTCTTCTTCTTCTTCT